>JABUQX010088783.1:17500-27500 GCA_015478945.1 Trachelipus rathkii
TTGGTGGCCTAACATAACTACTCTACTGTTTTTCCTATGTAACCTAGGTCGAATTCTACAATCTATATTTCTAATCTCTGTTCCCAAACCATTTACAAATTCTCTGATCTCTAACTTCAAAATTAGGGAGATATATTAGAGAATATCGATTAAATAATAGAAGCTATCTTCTCTAATCCATTTTTATCTTTAATCTCTATTCCCTAGCCTTTTACTCTTTAATCTCTACTCCCTAGCCTTTACTCTTTAATCTCTATTCACTAGCCTTTACTCTTTAATCTCTATTCACTAGCCTTTACTCTTTAATCTCTATTCACTAGCCTTTACTCTTTAATCTATATTCACTAGCCTTTACTCTTTAATCACTATTCACTAGCTTTTACTCTTTAATCTCCGTTCTCTACTATGCAATCTTATGCTCTATTCACTAGCCTTTAACTTCTTTAAAATCTCTATTCACTGCAATTGTATCTTTAATCTCTATTCACTAGCTTTCACTCTCTAAATCTCTATTCACTTGCTTTCACTCCTTAATCTCTATTCATAGCCTTCACTCTTTAATCTTCTATTCACTAGCCTTTACTCTTTAATCACTATTCACTATCTTTTACTCTTTAATCTCCGTTCTCTACTATGCAATCTTATAATTTAATATCTATCCCTTATTTTCAAACACCAGTTTTGATATCTAATCTCTATTCATTACTCTTTAATATCTAATTATCTATATAGTTTTCTCTAATTATTATCTAATTCTCTAGTTTCCCAAAGTTTCTAGTCTTTCTATAATTACCTGACATGAACAATATTTGCATCGATGCTCCACGGAGCCTTAGGAGTAACAGGAAGTGGAATATCGTGTTTTTTAGCATATTCAAAAAGATCTTTCCTGCCGCAGAATCTTTCGTAAAAGCGTGGCTCCTTCCATGGGGCAATTATCTGTTTAGGTTTAAAGATTGTATAAAGTTTTGTAAATTTTTGGGGAGGTTTGTAATGAAACGGGGGATTTTTTTTTAAATAGTTTTTTTTTTTTAATTAAAAAATTGCCTGAAACGAGCACGAATTGCATAAATATTTTAGCTTTTAAAGACCTTTTGATTTCCTAGTTCTCAAGCGTTCAATAAATCCTAGGATAATGGTGGATATAATGTCGAAAAATGTTGGGTCACTGTTGGATCTCCATTGGAGTAATATCGTGTCACTTTGATTATTTTGGGTAAATGTTGGGTTTCCATTGGATATTTTTTGTGATAAAGTAGGGTGACAATTATTATTATTATTATTATTATTATTATTATTATTATTATTATTATTATTATTATTATTATTATTATTATTATTATTATTATTATTATTATTATTATTGCAGGTGGTAGAAATTGCTGTGGAAGCAGCAGCAGTTTCTTGTAAGTTAGTAGTAGTTGTAGTAGTAGTAGGTGTTGTGGTGGCTAGTCAGTAGTAGTAGTAGTTGCACTATTGTAGTAAGACGGTTGTTGTGGTGCTAGTATTAGTGGTTGTAGTATTATCCAAATGCTAGTAGTAGTAGAAGTAGTAGTAGTAGCAGTAGTATTGTAGCAATAAGGCGTTATTATAGGTAGTAGTAGTTGACAGCAGCAGTAGTAGCAGTAGCAATATTGGTAATAGCGGTAGTAATATCAATAATAGTAGGTGCAGTATTAGCAGTGTTAATGATTTCACTAATACTAGTTGATACCAATTTCAACATTAATACTAATTTCAACACTACTCTATTTTATAATATTATTATTATTATTATTTCAACACTACCTCTATTTTATAATATTATTATTATTAGTTAGAGAAGGTCTAGGCTGTACCTTTAATTTGGGCCTAAGAGCATAAATTCCAAGTTCGAACCGAATTTGATCGTTTCCTTTGCCAGTCGCGCCATGAGAAACGAAACCTGTCAACAAAACGCGAATATTTATAGTTAATTTATCGACAAAATGAAAATACTTATAGTTAATCTGTCAACAAAAGGGGAATATTTATAGTTAACTTGTTAACAAAAAAGCAAATATTTAAAGTTAACTTATCAACAAAAATGGAATATTTATTGTTAATTTATCAACAAAGTGGGAATATTTACAGTTAACCTGTCAACAAAATGGGAATTTTTATAGTTAATTTATCAACAAAAAGCGAATAATTTTAGCTAATCTGCCAACAAAACCGGAACATTTATTATTAATTTGTTAACAAAATGGGAATATAACACTTTTCCCCCCCCTTTTCCAATTTAAAAAACGCAAATATTTATACTTACATCACACAAAAAGGAACTATTATAGTTAAATTACCAACAAAAAAACAAATAATATATTTAGAAAGTTACATCTGAAGACAAATGAAGAAAAAAGACATTCGTACGAAATAGTTAATCATTAACTTAAAATGAAAATATTTATTAATAATTTATCAACAAATCGAGAATATTTTTAATTAATATGTCAACAAAATGGGAATGTTTATAGTTCATTTAACCACATAAAAGAGAATATTTTTAACTTATCTGCCAACAAACAGCAAATATTTATAATTAATCTGTCAACAAAATTCGAATATATATAGTTAACTTATCAATAAAAAGGAATTATATAGTTAATCTATTAACACTGCGTGAATATTTATTGTGAACGTCAAAAAAAAGGAAATATTTATAGTTTAATTGTCAACAAAACGGGAAAAATTATAGCTAACCTATCAATAAACAGGAATATTTATAGCTAACTTGTTAACAAAACGGGCATTTTTATAGTTGATTTGTCAACCAAACGGGAATATTTTTAATTAATATCAAAACGGGATTATTTATATTTATCTTGTTAATAAACCAGGAAAAATATATATATATATATATATATATATATATATATATATATATATATATATATATATATATATATATATATATATATATATATATATATATATATATATATATATATAAGTAGGGTAATGACGCTCAGGTGGGTAATCCCGCTCACCCAAGTTTTTCCTGAAACGCTTGAAATTACACTATGGTATCAGTGTTGCCATATCGTGTGCATCAATATAAGACGCCAGTAGTCGACTGACCGCAGGCGAAAGAGTACTTTGATTGTGATGTTCAAAATTATATTTTTTCACTTTTTCATATAAAATTGGAAGTCTCTATGATAAAAGGTAACAATTTTTACGTTTTAATTTAGAACTTTTTATTATTATTTATATCATCTACATGCATTTAGTATTTAATTCACATATTTAGTTTTTTGAAAATGCTTTTGTGTGCCATAAAGTAATCCAAAAAATATCAAAACATGTCGAAGGGGGGTAATGGCGTTTGGGTGAGCGGAATTCCCATAATATATTATATATATATAATATATTATATATATATAGCTCATATAATATATATCTAAATATAATATATATATATTATATATATATATGTGAGTGATATATATATGCACACTATCAACGGATGCCAAGAAGAATGGAACGATGTACATCAAAGGCTTCGTGGACAGTAGCAACAATGCAGGCAGAAATGAATGCAGTAGCTTCAGGAACATCGATTAGAAATGCCTCAAAGGAATATAACATTCCCTTTAGTTCAAATTAAGGATAGAATTAAGGCAGGATCGTGCTATGCACCATCCTATTGCCTCCAATAAACAATTTACACTCTGCGCGCCATTACCCTACCATGTGAACGCTATTGCCCTCCATGTTCGGGTAATACCGCTCAAGGACTAATTCAATAAACTCGTTAATATTTTTTTTCTGGAATTTAGTTTTAAAAATTTTGATTTTGAATTGCTGCTACTTGTTCTCAATTCATTTAAGATTATCTTCGATAATAAAGTTTTAATTTTTCTTTAAATTTAAGTTTGTTATTTAATTTTTCCCTTAGGTGCACGCCATTACCCCACTTTCCCCGGAAAGTAGGGTAATGACGCTAGGGTGGGTAATCCTGCTCACCCAAGTTTTTAATGAAACGCTTGAAATTTCACTATTGTATCAGTGTTGCCATATCGTGTGCATCAATATAAGACGCCAGTAGTCGACTGACCGCAGGCGAAAGAGTACTTTGATTGTGATGTTCAAATTTATTATTTTTCACTTTTTCATATAAAATTGGAAGTCTCTATGATAAAAGGTAACAATTTTTACGTTTTAATTTAGAACTTTTTATTATTATTTATATCATCTACATGCATTTAGTATTTAATTCACATATTTAGTTTTTTGAAAATGCTTTTGTGTGCCATAAAGTAATCCAAAAAATATCAAACATGTCGAAGGGGGGTAATGGCGTTTGGGTGAGCGGAATTACCCCAAATAATATATATATAGATATATATATTATATATATTATATATTATATTAATACCAAATAATATATATATATATATATATATATATATGCACACTAACAACGGATGCCAAGAAGAATGGAACAATGTACATCAAAGGCTTCGTGGACAGTAGCAACAATGCAGGCAGCAATGAATTCAGTAGCTTCAGGAACATCGATTAGAAATGCCTCAAAGGAATATAACATTCCCTTTAGTTCAAATTAAGGATAGAATTAAGGCAGGATCGTGCTATGCACCATCCTATTGCCTCCAATAAACAATTTACACTCTGCGCGCCATTACCCTACCATGTGAACGCTATTGCCCTCCATGTTCGGGTAATACCGCTCAAGGACTAATTCACTAAACTCGTTAATATTTTTTTTTGGAATTTAGTTTTAAATTTTGAATTGCTGCTACTTGTTCTCAATTCATTTAAGATTATCTTCGATGATAAAGTTTTAATTTTTCTTTAAATTTAAGTTTGTTATTTTATTTTTCCCTTAGGTGCACGCCATTACCCCACTTTCCCCTATATATATATATATATATATATATATATTTATATATTATTTTTATAATTATTTATAATATTATCCAATAATATATATATAGCCCTATATTATATATATATATATATATATATATATATAATATCATATATATATTAATATATATATATATAATATATATATATATATTATATATATATATATATATATATATATATATATATATATATCTTCAATAATAATATTACAAAGAGAGGCAGTTATTCGATATCTTGGGTTTAAAATAAGCAATTTAGGATAATTATGTAAATTATGATGCCTTTGTATTTAACCGTATTTAATGTATAATGTTCAAGGAAATTTCGTAACGGAGGGAAGGCATTGATATTTCTACATCCCTTTAATCAAAATTTATCTTATATTCATTATACGCACCTTAAGCAATTTTATTTACCTTTACAAAATTTAAATTTAGTATAAAGTAAAATTTTCTATAGCCCGTGAATTTACATAGTACATACACAAAACAAAAAAGCAGTCATCGGACCTACATCAGTCTCATCAGCTATGCTCACAATAGCGCTCACAACTCAAGGTCTTGCTGATGAAGTACCAAGTAGGTATCGATCTTCATAAATCAAGTTTAAAAATTTAAATCTAATATAAAGTAAAATTTTCTATAGCCCCGTGAATTTACATAGTATATACAGAAAAAAAATCAGTCATCGAACCTGCGTCAGTCTCATCAGCTATGTTCACAATAGCTCTGACAATGCAAGGTCTTGCTAATGAAGTGCCGAGTAGATATCGATCTTCATAAATCAGGTCTGCTTTCACGGCTGTCCACACAAAATCTTCGATCAGTTCCCTTTGTAAGTCTTTAATAATGACCTGAAAGTAAACAAAATCAAGGTCATATTAAAAAAAAAAAAATTGGGTATACAAGCATTAACCAAGATCTCAAATTCAACGGGTTAACCAGGTTTTAGACAGGTTAAAAATGTCATTTTCACTTTCAGTAAAAGTAATGTGGGATTGTGATCTTTCAAAAGTTTAATAAAAATAAAAAGCAATAAAATAAATTACATAAAAAGTCTAATTCAATATCAAAATTAAGCACCAAAAACCCTGGGAATATACTAAAGAAAACTCAAACTATTAGAGGTTGAAATTATTGCTCCCAAGCTCTTGGAACCCCTATTAGAGAAATTATTTTGACAACATCTTTGACCATGAGAGAAGTAAATTTTCCTCAATTAAAACGTGAAAACCTTCCCCTTCTCCCTCCATTACAGAGACTAAAACTTGAGAACTTCTCTTGACAGAATATTTGTATATGGTCTTGACAGTGTTTTTAAATTCTATTTTCCTTACAATCTAGGAATTAACCCAAAATCTTGAAAAGGAAGAAAGTGGTATTAAAAGTGCATGAGAAAAAAAAGTTTCGAACATTATTTAAACTTAAAAAATGCGGAATACCATAATTTTATTTTATTTTAATTTATTATTGATTTCGACTTGGAAGAGCACAGCTAGTGTAAAAAAAAATATATAGAACAATAATTGATTCCGATTTGGAAGAACACAACTAGTGTAAAAAAAATGTATAGAACAATAATTAAATTTACTTGGTTTTGTCTAAAAATTTAAAGTTCGCGTAGCACAATGGACTATGCGTAATATTCAGATGTTTAGGGCTTAGGACTCGAACCTACAGACCAAGGTAGGCCTATACGCCGATGTACAACCTTGTGAAGGAAAGGTAAAAAATTAGTTGGTATAAACAGGTTACTTGAACTGACACTAAGAATCACGACTGCGGAGACGAAGAGGAAGGTGTAACTTCATAGTTTTGGGAAAAGTTGAAGCAATAGATATTTCTTTAGTGGAACCGGAGAAAACATTTTTGGGGGTAGCCATTGGTGAGTTGCAATAATTTTTGAAAACGACTCTCTGCTTTGTCATAAAATTTAGCTACCAGTTCGTTTCCTAGTTTAGTTAAACAGCAATAAAAAAGGTAATTGCCGGCTCGCTTTCCTGAAAAGGTTTCAGCTACCGATTCGGCAAAAAGCTCCAACTCATCATTGATACATTGACAGAATCAAAGCCGGAGCCGGATCAAAAAAATAAATGTGTACGGAGATAGAACCGGTTAATTTTAAATGATGGAACCGGAGACGGACTCTGGTATTTTAGAATGATGGAGCCGGAGCCGGAGCCGGAGCCGGAGCCGGAGTTGGCAAAAAATTTACAGGCTCCACATCTCTGCAAAGAATTGTTCGCTTAGGGAAACTCTCAGTAATCTCCTTTAGTTTGTGGTAACCGGTATTCATACACTAAGTTCAATACTCACAAACCGCCAAAGCATCCCCAACACCTACAATTAGTGGCGAACCGGTAGCTAAAACATTTTCAGGAAAGCGTACCGGCAGTTAACTTTTATGACAAAGCAGAGAACAGATTGTTATAATTTTGACAACTCAAAACTGCCTACAATAGTACATCTCTTTCAAAATGATTCTACTTACCGAAAGTCCTATTAAACTGATTAGACTGAGGGGTGCTGCCAATTATCACAATTTAATAAATGACAAAATTCTTTGCCTTAGGCTTAGGTATTTATATTACGTTACACCCACTGGTGAGCTGGGAATGGTTCGCACCGGTATCGTGATAGCCATGTTAAAAAAATTGCAGGAACTCGAACCGGTAGGTAACTCTTTTGTTTATTTGATCAGACATGAAAACGACCCGGCCGTTAACATTTATGACTAAGCAGAGAACCGGTTAAAATTTTAGCAGCTCACCATTGGTCACACCATCTTAACTTAGGCATGAAGTACAGGGGTCAGGAGTCAGGGCAAAGGGTCAGGGGTAAATGGCCAATGGTCAGAGTTAAAGGGTCAAGTGTCAGTGGTAAATTGTCAGGGGTCAGGGTAAAGGGTCAGGGGTCAGGGGTAAAAGGTCAGGGGTAAAGGATTAGGAGTGAAGGGTTAGGGTCAGGGGTAAAAGGTCAGTTGTCAGAGGTAAGGGTTCAATGATCAGGGGTTAAGGGTAAGGAGTAAGGGGTTGGTGGTCAGGGGTCAGGGGTAATGGGTCGGGGGTCAAAAATCTTGAAAGTAATACTTTGCACAAAACATTAAAGAAGTGATAACTATAAGTTTTATTATTTATACAATTTTAATTTTCATAACTATTTAAGTGGACTGGTAATTATGGAATTACGGAGCCAGAAAAAATTATTTGGAGCCGGAGCGGAGCCGGAGCGGAGCCGGAGCGGAGCCGGAGCGGAGCCGGTGCCGGAGCCGGAACCGGAGTCGGAGTCGGTGCCAGGTAAACTTTTTAAATATAAAATAAAGATTTTCAGAGCTGGAAGGAGGGGTATAATTATAAAATAACGGAGACGGACCACATAGCGGAGACGGACCCTGAGCGGAGACGGACCCTGAGCGGAGCCGGAGCCGGAGCCTGAATTTGAGCAGGTCAAATTTGGATTCCGAGGAGAGATCCTATTGAGGCATTGCCTGAAGGTAATAACATTATCTTTTTAATTATTTCTACAATATTACTAACATCTACTGTGGCCTCAAACAGTAAAGTGATGGGCATGGTGAAGGGAAAGGGTTCGATCCCACATGCAAATCCTAGGGGGGGGACAACTTCCTAGGGAGACTCCCCCACGAGGGGGACAATTCCCCTTGAGGTGCAAGCTTTTAAAAAATTTTGTATCTGCCGATGCAGGTGAGAGAGAGAGAGAGAGAGAGAGAGAGAGAGAGAGAGAGAGAGAGAGAGAGAGAGAGAGAGAGAGAGAGAGAGAGAGAGAGAGAGAGAGAGAGAAGGGGGATGGAAGTGCGGGAGAGAAAGGTGTGAAGGAAGCGAAATTGAGGTAATAGGTGAGGGAGAGAGTGGGAAAGGAGATGGAGGTGAGGGAGAGAGAGGGAAGTGAGAGGGGGAGATGGAGCTGAGATAGAGAGTGGGAAGGGAGAAGGGAAATGGAGGTGAGGGAGGGAAAAAGGGGAGATGGAGATGAGAGAGAGGGAGAGAAGTGAAAGGGGAGATGGAGGTGAGATAGAGAGCGAGGGAAGTGAGATGGGAGATAGAGATGAGGGAGAGTGAGAGGGGAGATGAGAGAGAGAGAGAGGAAAGTGAGAGGAGATGAATGTGAGTGAGAAAGAGAGAGGAGAACCTACCCTCATATAATTTTATTAATTATATACTGTAATCTACTTTGCTCCAAGAAGTTCATTTAATTAAATATAATTATAATTTACTTGCAATATTAAATTACAGAATCTTCAGTCATCAAATATTAATTTAATAAATTAATCTTTAATTTTAATTTTAATTTTCAATTTTAATTTAAATTTAAATTTAATAAACTAATTTATAATTACAATTTCATTTGATTTTAAATTTAACTTTGATTCACATTATTATTATTATTATTATTATTATTATTATTATTATTATTATTATTATTATTATTATTATTATTATTATTATTATTATTATTATTATTAATATTATTATTATTATTATTATTATTATTATTATTATTATTATTATTATTATTATTATTATTAGTAGTAGTAGTAGTAGTAGTAGTAGTAGTAGTAGTAGTAGTAGTAGTAGTAGTAGTAGTAGTAGTAGTAGCTACAAACCTTTTTTGCTCCTAGTTTTAATGCTTTCTTTCTTGCTTCTTTAAAATCCTCTTTTTGACCAAGATCTGCCTATATATATATATATATATATATATATATATATATATATATATATATATATATATATATATATATATATATATATATATATATTAAATGTTTATATAAATATATTTTAAATTTTATTTTTAATAATATATATTTTTTTAAATCTATATGTATATATATATAAATAAATATTATACCATATATATATATATATATATATATATATATATATATATATATATATATATATATATAAACAACTCACTATTTAAATGTAATTATTTGTTTACATTTCAGTTAATAATTAATTAAAAAATACAGGAAAATAATGGGGCAGGCTGAGCCACTGAACCACATATATATATATATATATATATATATATATATATATATATAAAAGGAGAAATAGTCTATA
>JABUQX010088784.1:0-7500 GCA_015478945.1 Trachelipus rathkii
GAACGAAGACAAGCATACAGCAGAGTACATATGAGTATATATTTATATATATATATATATATATATATAGGTAGGCCTCTTTATTAAACCAGGAGGCAATAAAAAATTTAAGCTTTGTAAATTTGGTAAAACTGGGAAATGCATTTTATGAAACAGAAAAAGACAAACTTTCTTTGTAATGGTGAATTTTCATATATATTTAATTAATATTAACAAAAGTAAAAAGAAATTGATATCTATTTTTTTGGACTTCACATCTAAGTTTATAAAAATGAGTAAGGTTAGACAATTTATTTCAGTTTAAATTTTTGATGTATCTACGTAAGTTTAGAGCGAATTTACCAGAGCACTGGTTTTTTGTTTGTTTTTTTTAATTAACGAATACCGTAGGGTGAGATACACTGGTCAGCCTCCCGAAAGCAACATGCGTGTAACAAAAAAATTATAACAGCTACAGGAAAATAAATAAAATTTATTAATCAGGAGATATTTTTATCCATGAAATTAAAAAAAAAAAATGGGCGCTTTTGAAAAATTTTTAAATTGTTAAAAAAAATCTGTATAATAATGATAATTTTTGAGGAGAACGAAAAAGCTCCATCGCTACGAAAGAATGTCAAGGTTGCCAAATGTCAATTTTTTTTTAACTAAAAGATATCCCAATGGTAAACCAGAAAGATGGATACAGAGTCAGGGCTTTCTGGCTCAATGGGGGACGACGGTGGGGACATCGTCCCCTCGCTCTGGACCCTCCGTCGGCTCGAACCTCTAAAAGGAAATTAAAGAAAATTAACATTTTCTCTCCAGAGCATACAAAAAACAATATTTGAAACCCTGCCTCGTAGTACTACTCAGAAATGAAGTTAAGAGATCGTACGCCGTCAGCCCTAAGATTATACTAATATTTAAGGTGTTATTAATAAATATTAGAATAAAATAAATTCTTTTTTTAAGTTTCATCGATGAAATTGCTTGCTGAAATCAAAAATGTTATTTATTTTGTTTTGTTTTAGTTTTTAGTTACATGCATGATGCTTTCGGGAGGCTGGCAGATAACTTTGCCCCATGCATAGACCGCCCGCGGACTACCGCGGGCTTCTGGCAAAACCGGTGCCTTTAAATTAAAATTAATTCTTCTTTTTCGTATAACAACGAAAGAGGGCAATCTTTACAAAGGTAAGAGGTAGCAATATCAAAGATCCAATACCAATTTTCTGCCACGTCCAGAGGTCAAACGCCACATATATATATATATATATATATATATATATATATATATATATATATATATATATATATATATTTTATATATTCTTAGATATATATATAGTTGTTGTTAAAATATATATATCGTATATATATATATATATATATATATATATATATATATATATATATATATATATTAATATTATTATTATATGTTATATATATATATATTATTGCTGGTTATTGCATATATATATATATAATGTGGTATATATATATATATTATATATATATATATATATATATATATATATATATGTTGTTATTACATATATATATAATATATATATATATTATTACATACATACATGACCGTACATAAGTTAAGAAGAAGAGTGATATACATATATATAAATATTATTATTACCCTGTTGTTACATATATATATATATATATATATATAAAGATATATATATATATATATATATATATATATATATATATATATTATATTATTATATACTGTATATATATATATATTATATATATATATATATATATTATTATTATTATTATTATTATTATTATTATTATATTATTATTATTATTATTACATATATATTTGAAGATATATTATTATATATTATATTATATATATATTATTATTATTATTATAACGATTACCTCGAAGCAAGGGTAAGAACTGAAGAAGTTGCGCGATTGACTTTAATATTAAAAGGAGGAGGCAGGATGTGTTACCTTCCTTGGTTATTCAATCTCTTGTATATGGATGTGGTTATGAAAGAATTATAGTTGGGAGTGGCAGGGGAAGGTGTTGTTAGAATGATGGAGAATGGAAGATAGTGTAGGGTGCTCTACCTATTATATGCGCATGATTTGGTTTTGTGTGGCGAATCAAAAGAGAATTTGAGAGGATTAGTAGAGTGATTTGGCAGGGTATGCAAAAGGAGGGATTTGAAAGTAAACGTAGATAAGAGTAAGGTTATGGTTGTAAGTGAGGACAGTCCTCGGTGTGAAGCTATGCTGGATGGTGAGCAACTGGAACAAGTGTACGAGTTTAAATACCTAGGATATATTTTGGATGAAAAGGGAACGGCTGATGGAAAGTGTAGTAGGAAAGTTGTGCATTGGTAGGAAGGTGGCTGGTGCAATTAAATCCTTGGTTAATGTAAGGGACTAAGTCTTTGAGTGTGTTAAGGTTTTATATGAGGGTATGTTGTCACCTGTGTTGATGTATTGTAGTGAAACTATAGTCTGGAATAAAAGGTATAGATCTAAAGTACAATGTGTCCAGATGGACAATCTTAGGGGCGTGTTAGGTGTGAGAAGAATTGAGAAAATGAGGAAGGAATGCATTAGGTAGTTGTGTGGTATGAAGAAAGGAGTAAATGAGAGAATAAATGAAAGTACATTGAGATGGTTTGTTCATGCGGAAACGATGGATGATAGTCGGTTGATTGAGCGGATGTATTGCGGTGAATTTGCTGGGAGATCGAAGAAAAAGTGGATTGAGTCGGTAAAGGAATGCCTGGAGGAGAAGAATGTGAGTTTGGCAGAGGCGAGAAGAAAGGGGCAGAATAAGAGTGAATGGCGGGGATTTGGGAAAGGGTATGGTTGTGGCACACCTAGGCGAAGGGATGAACCCTACATTGACGAGATGCCATAGTGAGGGTCCGTCGCGGTCCCCTAAATCTCTAGGGTGAATTTTTCTGTTTTTTTTTTGTTTTTTTTTTTAGATATATATATAGCATATATATTAGCATATATATGTATATATATATTATATACATACATATCTATTATTGGTATCATTATTAAGTTATATATATATTTATATATATTATATTAAGTTATTATATATATTTATTATTAGTGTTTTTAGTTATCTTATATATGTACGTATTTATATTTTTTTTATATTGTTATTTTTTCTTATATATATATATATATATATATATATATATATATGTTGCTATTATATATATATATAGCGATATTATTGCTGTTATTACTACTAGCTGGCTGGTTACATATTAGCTGGCGCGAGCGATATGGCTGGCTATTGCTGCTGTTGTTATTATGTGTGTGTGTGTGTGTGTGTGTGTTTGAAAAAAGTTTAAAACTTAAATTAAATATTAATTTATTTCTATGCGCGAGTTAATTAATGAACAAGATACTACTACTACTACCACAAACTATTAGACTATTAACTTTAAAAATAAAATGTTATAAAATGGTTTTTATCTAAAATTGAAATCAATAAAAAAAATATTCTGTTATTTTAAATATTTTTTTTTTCATTTTAAGAGGAAAGATATGCAAAAAACATAAAACAGGAGTGAAAATTGAAAGAAATAAAAAAATAGGGGAAATATTTTGTGTTTTGAGGGAAGAAAGAAAAAAAATTGAAGAAAAATGATAATAGGGAATGGATATTTAAATCCTTTCAATTTTGAGCAATAATTTAAAATTGTGTTGTTTCTCCGTGTCGTTGGACATCCTCATTTTGAAGGTTGAGAATAAAAGAGAAAATATAAATAAATAACACATTAAAATAATGCCAGAATTTAAGTCTACAATGATGCCACGTCCATTATTTATGGGATCTTTTCGCCTCATATTTTTAATCTTTTCACTAAGATCTATCGTTTTTGTAATATGATATGTTTATGTATGCTCATAAATATTTTCCTTATGAACAAACGCAATAATGCTTAATATAATTAAAGCATTTGTATTTTAAATGTATGTCTTTATTGTTTTCCTATATATCCTTTATATATAAATAATGCTATATAATTTACTGGTCTACAAAAACTTTTCCAGCTGTTTTATACTAATTTGAGCCTGCTGATTCCAAATCTGATCTCAGATTTGCTCTATCACATCCCATATCTATGCAATCAGCAAACCCCATCATGTGTAGTGGTGAGCGAGCTGGGAATCGACCGGTGGGGAGACCGAAGAAAAAGTGGATTGAGTCAGTAAAGGAATGCCTAGAGGAGAGAAATGTGAGTTTGGCAGAGGCAGAGAAGAAAGGTGCATAATAGGAGTGAATGGCGGGTTTTGTGGAGGGGTATGGTTGTGGCCCACCTGGGCCAAGGGACGAACCCTACATTGATAAAATGCCATATTGAGGGTTCGTCGCGGTCCCGTGAAGTTCTGGGGTTTATTTTCTGAGTGCGACGGGTTCTCACTAAAGGGTATAAAGGCGATGATACGGCTGGGCTTTCTTTTCGACTTTCGTCATATCCTTCTACTACTTTTCTGTTTCCAGTGTATGCTACGCACCTTACCCCCAGTCTTGGGGAGAGAAGGTGGGTGATGATGATGATGATGATGATGATGATGATGATGATGATGATGATGATGATGATGATGATGATGATGATGATGATGATGATGATGATGATGATGATATATATATAGTATATATATTTATATATATATATATATATATATATATATATATATATATATATATATATATATATATATATATATATATATACTTGTATATGTCAAATATATATATATATATATATAGAATATATATATATATATATATATATATGTTATTGTTATATTATTATATATTATTAAGATAACAGAGTTAATAGGTGTATATTGTCGTTACTGTTATTAGTTATGATTATTGAATATTATTCATAGACATTATTATTATTGTCACATTATTGAATCGCATTTCATATATTTTTTTATATAAAATTATTTTTTTTTAATTAATATTGTTATTATTAACATTATTATTGTTATTATTACATATTATTATTATTATTATTATTATTATTGACAAGATATAATTATTACTATTGAATATATATATATATATATATATATATTATATATAAATAAACACATATATATATTTATATATTTATATATATATATATATATATATATATATATATATATATATATATATATATATATATATATATATATATATGCAATATATATATATATATATATATATATATATATATATATATATATAGAAAGAGAGAGAGAGAGAGAGAGTATCATCATCTACACACACACATACAGAGAGAGAGAGAGAGAGAGAGAGAGAGAGAGAGAGAGAGAGAGAGAGAGAGAGAGAGAGAGAGAGAGAGAGAGAGAGAACGAAAAGGACGACCAAACATGACACGTAAGACGTGAGGTATAAAATTCTTTAATACAACATTTCGTGTCTATCTTGACTCATCTTCAGGTAACTACAATTAAAACCCAATATACATAATTAAAAGTTAAGGATTCGAAAATTAGAACTAAAATGTAAACTATAAAAAATTACAAATTAAAAATATATTTATAAGTTAAAGACTTAACATAAAAGTTAAAATAAAGAACTGGTGAAATTTATCATAGCAATTACGGGCACAAAATTTTAAGTGAAAAAACAAGATAAAAACGCTCAGCACTAAACAGGACAAACATACTTAATATATGAGAGGTTGAAATTATACTAATGGGAGAGCGGAGTTTAAAAAATCGGAAGAAAGCAAATGGTTAGTTGGTCGGAAAATGTATATATGTAAACACCTGGGAACCTATTTTCGAACAAATCTTCCGTCACTCAACCCTGAATACTGCTCTATTCGCAACCACTCTCACAGTTCCAACCACCACCTCCGCTTTTCGAACTTCCAGATCCTCTGCTCTACTTCTCATGACACCGACCGGAAAATGCTCCAGGCTCTATTCATTAAACAAATAAACTCATCTTTTAAATGCTTCTCACTCCTCTACTCCATTACTCATTTCATGACTCTCTCTCTCTCTCTCTCTCCGTCTGTCTCTCTCTCTCTCTCTCTCCTCTCTCTCCTCTCTCTCTCTCTCTCTCTCTCTCTCTCTCTCTCTCTCCTTTTTCCTCCCTTGCTGTGGTATCTCCTCCCCTCCCCCTATGGTCTCTTTTCTCTCCCATTTACAGCAGTGAGGTATGATATAGCATATTTTGCCTACAAACCTTTTACTTTCTTCCGTTTTCTAAACTCCGCTCTCCCATTAGTATATGAGATTTCATTGACCTCTCATATAATTAGGCCGATGTTTGTCCTGTTGTAGTGCTGGTCGTGATACTTTCTCTCTAATGATATTCGATTGTTATGTTTTTTATTTAGTCAATTGATGCAAAAATGTGAGAGCGCTGAAGCACCAGAGTAGTAAATCATCATCTTACTGCACATGTAGGACGACCGAGCTCACACTCGCGCGCGCCTATTTACTCTATAGCGGGTCTTTCGTATATTACGTGCGCTTAGAAGTGCACTTATCTTTATCAACACGTAGCTAAAGTAAGCTAACCACTTGGAGATATGAGATATGGAAATATGATAAAGCTATAAACGCGCCCGAGATATGTCGTTATTGTTTCAGAGAGAAATTTTTAATTCTAATATTTTTGAATCCTTAATTTTTAATTATGTTATATGAGATAGGTTTTTAATTGTTAAGGTATCATAGTTGATAAGAGAATCAAGAATAGAGTCGAAACGTTGTATTAAAGATTTTTTACCTCAATGTATCTTTCGTGGCATGTTTGGTCTCCTTTTATAAAGTATTACTGGAGTTCGAGGAACTGACCTATTTAATTATTATATATAATATAATTTAGTATATATATATATTAATATAAAATTAAATAATAATATATATATGTATTAATTAAATATATTAAATGAGATAGGATATATACATAGTACTCATATATATAATAATATATTATATAAAATATAATATATTTAAGTATATATATATAAATATATATTATATATTATATATAATTATATATATTAATAATATCAGTTAATATATATATATAAGAGAGAGAAATATTAATGAAAGAGTGAGAGACGTTAGAGCAATAACACTAAAATTCACTAACATATATTTAACCTTCGAGAGATTTGATTATACTCTTATCAGGAATGGATCACCAAGTGTATTTTTGATTATAACGTAAACACATTTACACGGAACGAACTTATTACTGTTAGTAAATATTCAGAGCACAAATAAGTATTCACTTGTGC
Organism: Trachelipus rathkii; assembly: GCA_015478945.1. NCBI lineage: Eukaryota > Metazoa > Arthropoda > Malacostraca > Isopoda > Trachelipodidae > Trachelipus > Trachelipus rathkii. The sequence goes on from JABUQX010088784.1 coordinate 7,287, forward strand.
TAAAATTAACAAGTACCTATATTAGAAATTCTGTAATAGTCATTATCCTTTTATGGGGAGATGAGTTTTATAGAAAATTGAACTCAATAAAGTGAATACCTAGTAAATAATCGAATTCTATATATACCCAGTTCAAATTCAGATTAGTATTTTTTTTCAAAAAATGAAAATAAAATTTGAGGAAAATTATCTTCAAAGTTAAGATAAATTTACC
>JABUQX010088784.1:12500-15000 GCA_015478945.1 Trachelipus rathkii
ACACCTAGGGAACACCGCATTAACTCAACTAACGCATATATTTACAAAAGCTCCATCAATTTAAATTCTATCCCCCCCCCATCTGGAAAAGAGTAATTATCATATCAAAGTTGAAACCTAGAAAAGACCTCTCAAACACCTCCTCCTACCGTCCAACCTCACTACTATCCACACTATGTAAACTTTGGCAAAAATTATTTCGAGCAAAATAACACCACACATCATAAAGAAAAGTTTCAACACGGTTTTCAACAAAACCACTCAACCATAATAGCCCTCAAGTGAAAATCTTAAACCCACACAAGAGAATACTTATATCAATAGACATCAGCAAAGATTTCGACACAGTTCCGAAACACAACTTAATCCATAAAATAATAAAATCAAGCATCCCCACTAATTTAAAGAAATGGATATCTAACTTCCTGTCAGGGAGAACAGCTCAAATACAGACAAATAACAAAAAATTCCGTACAGTAAACATCAAAAAACGGCGTACCTCAAAGAGCAATCCTATCCCCCACCCTTTTCAACTTATTCACAGCCGATCTTCCACAACCACAAACAGGCTACACAAACATAACAAGCTACGCAGGTGATATCACCAGTGCCACTACACAACAGAACCAAAACACAGCGGCAAATCTAGCCCAACAAAATACATCAATCAAATTTAAACATGACTGACCGACAATAGAATATTCGCTTCACTAAATAAATTATCTCTCACTATAATCATCTCGGACCGACAACTCGGTACCAACCACCCACAAATCTTCATAAACAACACAGCTATACCATTAAACAAAATTCCTGTAATTTTGGGCGTAATACTTGACACATCTGACTATCACAAAACACATAGATAACATAACATCAATAAACAGGAAACTAAACATGCTAAGAACCATACATAGCCAGCACTGACATTACCAATAACAAATAAGTATCCACCCCCACATACAAACAATTCATCCGTTCAACACTAAATTACTACGCCTCACCAACATTACACTCATTGCTGACCAAGGAAAATATAAGAAAACTACAAATAACACAAAATAAGGCACTTAGAATTATAACAGGATGCATTTCTGTACAACTCCACAGCAACATCTACATGATGAAATAAAAATACTACCCACAGACAAACACTTAGATACAATATACACTCAATTCTTCGCCAAAACACAAATACTTCAATACCCATGCCATCCCAACCTCTCTAACTAGAGGTGTAGCGGATATCCGCTCCGCATTTTATAGAATTATTTTGTTATGATGAGGATCAGACCTAGGATTTGAAATTCCATTTATTACGTAGTAAATATTTAAATTATTTTAGGACAATAGTTCCTCTAATGTTGGGTATATTGCAGCAAGAATGTTCTAAGGCTTGTTGGAGAATATAATAGTTTATACATGCTTAGAGATAGTAGGTGGAGAATAAATAATTATGAACGCTGAGTATTTTTTTCCTTAACGCTTCGAACAAAAACAATGGTGAAAGAATCCTAGAACAAGGTGAATGAAATGCTAAATTTTATTAAGGTATAATTTGTATACTCACTTCTTAAACACGTGTTTATGAAGATGAGTAACTTATAATACTATAATGCTCATAAATTCATTATGTTTGTCAGACGGAGGTAATCCATCTAACGTTTAGCACATTGTATGAAAGCTTATGCACAAATACTGTCTATTAAATATATAGGGACTTTTATCGAAAGTTGACACAGAAAACTAATCACATGGTTGCGTGGCACCCAGATAATAGAGAGATTTCTCACAATATTCTCCAGCGAAGAGACGATACACAGGTCGAGTGCGTCTACACAGCAGACTCTCACTACTCGGTACTTCTATAAACTACAAAACCAATTATCGTGAACTCAACCTTGATGTGCACTCACACTCATGGGGTTTAGAACTATAAATGCGAGAGAGAGGATCAGATAGTAGATGATTTATAACTCGATATATTAATAGTCTGCTAAGTTGGCGGAGAGAGAATTTTCACACTCTCAGCAGCCTTAAAAAGGTATTAAAAAGATTACAGAGAATACAGACACGACTAATTTACCAATTCATGTTAGCGAATAACCATATTATTGACTGAAATTCTAATGAACGTTCTTTATTGAGGAGTACTTCTAGTACGTGGAATGATAGAGTCTCTTGTTATCTAAGAGGTATGTGATAAAGACTACTGGTCATTGATCTATATAATAAGATTATCAAGAAGCGGAAAAACTCTTGGGAATCTAGATTATAAAAGAACCCATTATTAGGTTTGAATTAGGACGAGTGATAATTGTAAAAGTTTTATCACGACAAGTAAGCTAATGAAAATACCGCGCACAAGGTGAATTTCTTTTATCATCTATGCCCCTTCTTATCCTAATTGTAGTGTCTTTAATGTGAGCAATTGTAGTCTTTTTCAGTTCAGAGGATGACATGAATCTTTCAATTACTACAAAAAGAAAAGAATTAAGAG
>JABUQX010088785.1:0-40000 GCA_015478945.1 Trachelipus rathkii
AATTATTTCCACATTTTTCATTATCATAAACATTTTAATTATTTATATTTCCGTTGAAACAAATGGGCAAAAAAAAGAAAAAAAATCGAGCTAGGTGTTCCGCTAGAAATTAATGCCATTCATTGATTGGACGGATGCCATTAATTTAAAATTATTGGAGAGACCTAGGTTTGTTTTTCATATCTATTCGTTTAAACACCTTTTAAATAGTGAACCGTCGTTTACCATTTAAAAAATTAATATATATCATTTTCATTCACATACTTCAAAACTTTTGTACCTAAGTACATTCACATGCATATACTTATACATATATATAATATATATATATATATATATATTATATATATTATCAATTTATATAATACATAGTATATATATTTATATATAAATATATATAATATATATAATTTATATATAGAACAAATATATTATATATAATAATAATACTAAATTATATTTGATATACTATATATATGCAAATTTACATTGAAAACCCCTATTGGATCTTATTTTCTTATACAATTCCCACCAACCGATAATCTAACATGCTATCTCCTCTCCAAATCTCGGGTCACCCCATAATCTTTATTTACAATTATTTTACTGACTTAACAAATTTGCGATTTTATTTTCCGGTCGGAGGCTTTTTTTGAACCCAAAAATGTTAGGCCTGTGACAACTGGTCACAAAAAAAACAAATTCACAAACTTGAAAAAAGAAATAACCCCATTTAGTCTTAGGCCTACCTTTAACATCAAATGATTCACAAATTAAACCAAACTATAATCTATTGGTAAATTCAAGTCATCAGAATGATGAGATGGATTTAATTCATATTTAGGGCCCATTTTTTTTAATATTTTATATATATATTTATATATATATAATTATAATATATATTATATAATATATTATATTATTATTATTATTACTATATATATATATATATTATAGTTAGTAATTATATTTATACTTATATATTATATATATATATATTATATTATATATAATAATATATATATATTATTATTATATTAATATATTATTTATTATAATATTATAATATATAATATATATATATATAGAATATATATTAATAATTGTTAGATATAGAGTGTATATAAATTTATATTTAGGGCCATTCTTACAATCTTATACGAAAGAACAAACAATTTGGATCAGCATGTTGAACATTCTTAAATCGTATTAAAAAATAAAAAAAAAGCAATACTTTAACTTTAACTTTAAACATATTAAAAATGTTATCATGCTGTATTATATATTAACTAATATGAGAGAAGAAAAAAAGAAAAAAGAAAGGAAAAAGAAAAATAGATGAAAAAAAGGAAAAAACGATCTAAAAAGAAAAGATAAGAAAAAAAAAAAAAAGAAAAAGATTGAAAAGATTTATATGAAAAAAAGCAAAAGAAAAAAAGTGAAACGAATAAAAAAGATGAAAGAAAAAAAAAAAAAGATGAAAAGAAAAAAATCAGGATAAAGAAAAAAAAAAAGGAAAAAAAAAAAATGAAAAGAAGAAAACAGAGAAAAAAAGGAGACCCCATATGGTAATTGATAAAGGTTAAAGGGCGGAAGAATATAGAATATAGGTTACAATATTATATTAATAGTATTTAACACTAAACCAGTATTAAATAATGTTATATTACACACGGCTACGTAATTTAACATATTACTATAAAAAATAATAGAAAGGTTATGGTCTTATACATACTGTATTATAATATATTTAATTATATAATAATATATTCTGTATTAAAACATAGAAATTACCACACGACTTTAAAAGAAACCCCATTCTATTGTTTTTTACCACGCACCGATTTTTCGTCTGTTTTGATAAAGGCTTAATTTATTCAACCAAGTTTCTTGCGAAGAGTAAAAAAAAAAAAAAAAAAAAAAAAAAAAAAAAAAACTAAAGGAACTGAGGGTGTAAGTATTGGCCTCCTTTTAAATTTTTCAGTATTTTCAAGATTTTAACAATTTTTCTTCTTTTTTTCTCTATTTAGAAGTGATATCCAATTTTTCTTTCTTTAAATTTTCTTTTTATTTTTTTTTTTAAAAAGCCTTTTAGTTTTTTTAAACTTGTTTTTAAATTGGTTTTTAATAAAAAAAATAAAAATTTAATACCTTTTGAAACAAGATTTCGTAAATTTACATCTGAAAATAAAGGAATCGATAAGAGAAAAATAAAATAATTTGAGTTTATTCAAGTATTTTCAACAAAATAACAAAAAACGACGAACAATATAAAATCCACGAACCTAAGAAAATTAGCATATTGGAAAAACAAATATGACAATGGAAAAACAGTAACTACAAAAAGAAGTTTAAACGGCCTGCATCCACCCAATTTACAAAAACCAAAATACCACTTATAATAATATATACGTTTAATACATATATATAATTATAATTATATATATAGTTACTATATTTTATATATATATAGTAATCCATAATATATTATATATATCTTATTATTATTATATATGATATATATATATATATAATATTAGGCCTACTAATAATATATTATCATTATATATATAATATAATATTTATATATATATAATAAATATATTATATATATTATATTATATATATAATACGATAATATCTATATATATAGTAGTACTATATGATATATATAATATATATATATACGGGCGCGATATATATATATACATAATAGTATAATACTATATATATAATATAATACTAATTATTTAAACGTTATATATATATATATAATAATACCGGGTTTTATATAAGATATAAGTATATAACTGTTACATTATAATATATATATATTAAATTAATAATATATAAGATATAATATATACTACTAATAGTATAATAAATAATATAATATATATAATATATCATATATATGTTTAATATAATATATTTATATATATATATAAAAGAATAAGTTTAATGAATAATGAAATTTTCTTCTTTATTTTTAACTGCGGAGCAACATGCCTTTAAAATTTCCACAATCTCATATTCATTTTAAAAAATTTTATTAAATAAAAAATATGAAATGCTTATAAAATTATTTGGAAATTTATTTTTCTTCCCTTATAGGTTCTTCTTATAAACTTAGATTTGGCACAAAAAAATTAGAGCTTACCATAAAAAAAAATAAAACTGGCGTTTTTTTTTTGCATTGTTTCGTGGGACCGTAAATTACGTTTAATTTACTATGTTTTACGATTCGAAAAAGCATTAAAATTCCAAAATTAAAAACCTATAGAAGAAAAAAACGAAAATTCCTAAGAGGCATTGTTAAAACAAAAAGATTGACTGATGAATAACTGAAGACATTGTTGGAAAACAAAGAAAAAGGGACCAATATAATATAATATATAATATATATATTATATATAATATATATATAATTATATATGATATATTTATATAAATATACTATAATATCGTATATATATACTATATATATATTATATAAGTATAAACTATAGATTAAACGAGTTTTATAAATTTTATATTGCACTTTTTACCATTTCAATTTTTTTTCATAAAAAAAAATCTATTTCCCTCTATTCATTGTCAATCTGATAGATAATATCTACATGGTTCTTACAATTTAATTTTTCCATTCTAGATTCCATGTCTTGTGCCAAATATATCATTTAGACTTAATTATTTAAAATATTATATATAATAATATTATTGTATATATCATTATCATATATATATATATGATTATAATATTGTTTATATAAATACGTAATATATATATATATATATTAATCATATATATATATATATATATATTTATATAGATATAGTATATTATATATATGGCGGTAGGCGCGCGAGGGGAGTGGAATGGGAACCCAAACATAACGCCCTGTCCCAGAAGCGGTTTTCACATTGTCCAAAGTCTACCAAAAAAAAAGCACAATTAATTATTAATTATTATTATTATTAATCTTTATATTATAATTATTATTATGTAAATAACTTATTATAAATTTACATGTATTTCCAATATAAATTATAATCTATCTGAAGATTACGATTACTTAATTTCAAATATAACATGAGGCCCCAAGTCTAATTCATTATTAACACCAAGGGATCTGGAAGAAAGAAAGGAAATTCAACCAAAACCTTTTTTTTGAAAAAAAAAAAAAAATACGAAAAAAAAACTTATTAACTTCGCGGCTCAAACAAAATAAGCACAATAGTCCAATTTTACGTAGTGCGGCGCGGCGCACATGCCCAACTTTCCACTCAACCAAAAACAATACAAGAGGGAGGCACTAGGGGTTTGGGCGACCGCACCAGGTTGCGATGGCTGCCCGGTGCTTTCACACCAAATCCATGGTCTTACAGATGCGTGCGAAAATTCCGGATGCATCGGCCCAAACCCTAGTACAGGAGGATTTTCAAAGTTCTTCCTCGGGTCCCAGACATATTTTCTGAAAAAACTTGCACCGCGAAACGATTTTTAAAATGACTTGCGAAAAAAAAAAAAAAAAAAAAGGAATAAAAACAGATAAATAAATACTCCCAAAACTGAAACCTAAAAAAAAAAGAAAAATGGCATGCACCAAATATAACAAAATGTATGCATGGCACACCGAGCATTTCGGTCTACCCCGCCCCCCCCCGCGAACACCGTGAGTTATGCTAGAAAACAATAATAAAGCATAAAATAACTTTTGAAAAAGTGGATTAATATATGTATTTTGTTATTAATAAATTGGTTTTTCTGCATTTCTCTCTTCCAGGATTCCTTTTCTGAGTGCTTCCTTTTTGGCATTTCTCCATTGTGCAGATTTTGCATTTTTTAAGGGATTAGCACCCAATTAGGTCCACAGGAGGAAAGGGTCCAACACGCATTCAAAAAAGAAATTTTGTTTTAGATTCTTTCAGAGTTTTTCATGTGAACAATCGAACTGAAACCGCGGAAATATATATATAATATATATATTATATATATAGTATTATAATATTATATATTATATATATATATATAAATATATATTATTATTATAAAGTACCAAATTTTGATTAATAACCCAAAATTCATATATGATTACCACCTTTTCAGTATAGTTTTTTTTATGCTTTATATTTTCGTAGACTCACTGATAGTCGGTTAGTATGGGGTATATAGTGACTGATTATATACTGCGGGGGCGGGCCTGTTAGACGATATGTCCGGATTCAATATATATAGTTATGTCCAAGCATTATGTTATATATTTGGGAATTTCAATTGTCTCTCTTTTTTATTTAGGTTATATATATATCAGGGAAACTCAATTATATAACGTTATTTTTCACCTCTCTCTTTCCAAGTCATTTATCGATTCGTGCACAGTTCATGGAAATTCGTCTGGAGGATCAGAGGAGATTGTAAAAGCCGCCTGTATAGGGTTGGCGGCACCGGAAATTTTGCGCACCGCCCCGCGATCCCCTACTACCTGTAACTGGATTGTGTTGAAGTAGCTAACTACGCACCGCACCGGGTGCGTTCCGCTACAACCTAGTCCCCCTTATGTATGTTTGTGGAAGTGAGATTGTGCGCTGTTCAGCGGCACACGTAAAGACTATTGCTTATTTTATGAAGCGCTGGTAAGTTTATTTTTCGTGTTTTCTTTTTTTTCAAAAAGTTTTTGCTTGACTCTTCAGTCTGTTATATGATAGCATTTAGATGTGTACATGTTATAATTGAATTGTATCGAATAAGTGACTCATAAGGTTAGTTGTTTCTACCTACTATTTTTGATAAGTATATTACATATAATAATATAATAATAAATATATATAATGATAATAGAGATTAAATTGATTGCTTGATTATAGAGAACTTTTAACAATGTTTTGGAATATTGATTTGATCCCATTCTCTACCCGCGTCACCTACCGCCCATATTATATATATATAATATTATATTATATATATATATTTTATAGATTACAATTATATACTATAATATTATCTTATGGTTAATTATATACTATAGATTTAATAGTTATATATATATATATATTATAAATTTCATTAACATATTATTTAATTATTATATATATATGCACAAGCAATGAATAGAAAATAATGTAAGAATTAATATTATAGGGAAAATGAATAAGGAATAATTTATAAATAATTTTGAACAAATTAAAAAGTATATCTATATATAGATACTATATAGTATATATATATTATATATATATATATATTTATATTTATAATTTTTAATTATAATAATATATTAATTTATCTAATTTATATTATTTAAATAATTAAACATGATTTATATATTTTTTTAATTTATAATTGTATTTAATCAAAACATATAAAAACTTAAAATATTATTTAAAAAATAAAATTTTGTATAATTATATTTAGTTTTCTTATATATAATATAATATATTTGTTCATTTTGTTAATGTAGCATAGGTCAGCCAGTCTTTTTAACCATGTTTTTATATTATACCATTCTAGGAATTTTCGGTATTCTATGGATTTTCATTACATTGGATTTTAGCTTTCATTGAACCTATAATCAAATTAGCAGTAATTATCCAGTCATGACTTAATTGCGAAAAAAACATGAATTAAAATATTATTTTTTTCTAATATCATATTTTGTATTACTACAAGCAAGTTTATAAAGAATATCAGGATAGAATAAATTTCAATATGAAATGCATTTTAATTTTTAATGCTATTAGAGATTTTTTTCAACTTTACATTAAAATAAAGAAAATTCCGATATTAAACCTATTCTATTATACTATAGACTAGCAGTAAAAAATAATGATATATATTTGAGATAAGCTCCATCTTTTTATTTTTATTAGTTATCCAAGATATAATATTAATATATAATTATATTATATATATATTATATATATATATACCGTACTATATAATATTATATAATAAATATATATATATAATTTAGATCATTGACAACCTTATTATTTCAGCTTTGCTCTAAACATGGAGATGAGACATTATTAGTTTTAATATTATATATATCATATTATAATATTTAAGTATAGAATTAGCAGAAAGAGATATATAGTATATGAGATGTAGATATATATAGAGTAGTGAGAGGGTATATATATATAGATTATAGATATATTACATAGATAGAATATAGTAATATATATAGAGTGATATTATATAATAATATATTATAGATATATGATATATATAGAATATAAGATATATATATATATAGGAGGCTATATTATAATATATCTATATATAGTAAGATGAATTACTAGTATATATAATTCTAGTAATATGTATATATATAATATATATAGTATAATATAAACCCGGGTTATGTATATGAATAGTTTATATTATAGTATATATTAATATATATGTTTGTAACTGGTGAGCGTTTAACTTCTTTGTAAGTATTTTTCTGTCAGTTTTTCGGTTTGTCAAGAATTATGTCGATTATTTGATCTGCGTTTATTCTTTTTTTTTTTTTTTTAAGAATATTTAGATAACTCAACCTTTACTATTTTTCTTTATCGATGTTCTATTTTCGATGTAAATTAAAGAATCTTGTGTTTCAAAAGGTATTAAATTTGTTTTTTTTTATTAAAACAAGTTTAAAACTATAAGTTTAAAAAAAAAGAAAGAAAATTTAAAGAAACAAAGAAATTGAATCACTTTAATAGAAAAAAAAAAAGAAAATTTAAATCTTGAAAATAGTGAAAAATAAAAGGGCTTTGGTTAATTGTTCTTGGGTTTTTTTTTTACTCTTCGCAAGAAACTTGGTTGAATAAATTAGCCTTTATACAAAACAGACGAAAAATCGGTGCGTGGTAAAAAACAATAGAATGGGTTTTCTTTTAAAGTCGTGTGCTATTTCTTATTTTTAATACAGAATATATTATTATTAATTAATATATATAATACAGTATGTAAATATTTCATTATTTTAATATATATAGTATATGTAATACGGTACCGTATATAACTTATTATTAATACTGTTTAGTGTATACTATTATAAATATGTACTTATAGTCTTTTTCGTTGTCATTTGTAGACTTTTTCTATTTTTTTCTCCTACAGATCTTATCTATCGTATCCAAGGCTAAATATATTTATATCATCCTTTTTTATTTTCTTTTTTCTTTTTCTTTTTTCATATCTTTTCATCTTTTTCTTTTTCTCTTGCCTTTTTAGATCTTTCTTTTTTGCATCGATTTTTACATTTCCTTTCTTTGTTCTATGTTTTATTCAATCCACCCTCTTTATCACAGATATTAGGAACCCATGACACGACTAACATTTTGAATATGTTTAAATTGGAAAGTATTGCTTTTTTACTATTATACATTATTTGTTGTTCTTAAATCTAAATAATATATATAAGATAAATAGCAAATTAAGTAAATAGAAAGAGTAAAAATGTAATAGCAAGGAAGGTATTTGATGGATTAGACTCTATTTATATATAGAGAGAGATGATTAAGAATTAGATATATTAATAAGATATATTATAAATGATTATTACTGTCATTTGAGATAGATTATTTATGTTGCAGTGGGAAAGAGATTAGAAACAAGTAAACTATAGTAGTAGAGATCGATAGATCTAGAGAGAGGGTTATAGACTATTATAGAGAATATAGTATAATATAGTAGTAAGAATGATAATGATATAGTATACTTATATTAGAGGAGAGCAGTAAGTGAGATATGAGATCATATAGAATGAGAATAGTAAGAGAGAGTGAGGGCTAAGACCTTTCTATATATTAAAATGGAAGACTACCTCAATAATGATACTCTGCCAAAATACTCACTCTTGAGATCCCAATAGATATAGTTGCTCGAATGTATATACATTTGAATATAAGATAGACCATAACTAAAGAATCTTTCAGATTATCGAATTTAGTGACAATTTTTTGGTCTCTGCTCTCCTACTGATATACAATATCGACCATATTATATATCCCACCAGTAGAATTGTAAATAAGATAGATGAAGAAAGATGAAGAGGAATAGAATAAGAAGTTTTCTATAGTTGGATGTATAGAAATATAGTCATTTGAGCGTTATCATGAATAAATATGTAGCATAATATTATCTAAAAGTATTTACTATTCTCATATAATAGTAATATTATTAACTATGATATTACTTATATTAAGTTTTACTATTATCTCATATTTGAATATATAGTATTATTACTCGTTATGTTTGATTTTCGTATCTGACCAGATATTATTAATCTATATATATACGTATTTATACAACTATTATACTCCATATTATTATGGCAAAATATAAATAAAATCATTTATCTCATAAATATAAAACAATTATATATGATAGCCTCTGTAGTATGGGAGGAATTTTTAGTTTCTCCACATCTTTAGGTTAGCACAATCGATGTTAATTCATTAAGTTCTCTCGTAGTTTTAATGCGTAAATCATATACTTTTCAGGAGATAGTATAAATACTCATGTCGTGAATTTTATATTGAAGTATGACCTACGATACAGTCTGATACAATTTGTGTCTACCTCGGTGGTGTGTATTGCCGCATTTTTGAGGCGGCAGTATCTAGTAGACATGCTCTCTGAAGGGATGCTATTAGTGTGTGTGTGAATACTCAAAAAAAATAGTTCGAAAATGACATAAGTAATTATTACTATGTCGACTCTATATTTATATTTAAAAGTATCGAGTATTTTGAAAGATTTTTTTTTTTACTGTAATTTTATGCTCTACTCAATAAATTTTGTTGCAAGCGAGTTATTTTAATTTTTTTAGTCTATGTGAACATCACAGATCGGAGGTACGTAGAGATTTAGACCTCAACTCACCCCTGTAGACAATGTTCGTGGGCATATATTCATTCACCGCGCTAAATATATAATGTTATTTAAAAAATTGATATAGTTATAAAACTAAATTCAAAAATAAACTCATTTTGTATAAATACAATAGTTTATATCATACTGTTTAATATTATATATTATATATATATTTATATATTATATATAATATTAATTAATATATTTATTATATATATATATATTATTATATAGATATATATATTATATATGATTTATATATATAATATTAATTAATATTATAATAGATATATATTAATATTATAATATATATATATAATTAATAGCTATTATTATATATAAATTATATATATTATACTTATAATATATTATATATATATAGTATTAGTAAATATATGTTTAAATATGTACACATTATATAATAATATTATTTATTTAATATATAAATATATAATATCTTTAATATTTAATATAATTAATAATTAATATCTCGTTTGTTGTGTCAATAATAATAACGTATGTGTATCTATATAATATATATATTATTATCATTATATTTTATTTTTTTACAATATTATTCAATTAGTCATTAAGTTACCATTTTAGGAAAAGTCATACTTAATATAATAATATTTTGTGTTCAATATATATAAGATAATGATGATAGAAGAATAACAAGTTTTTTGAAATATTAAAAATTAAATTTATTAATATATAGTTACATAGGTATATGATAAGGAGAGTATAAAGTAATAAGTTCGGAGTATTATACTCTCTCTCGAAAAGGTAAGAAATACTCTCTGTAGTGGCAAAAATTGTGGATACAAACAGATAACGTTAATATCGTAAGCAGTATTGATCTAATGCTCGAAAGTGATCTTGTAGAGCTATAAGCAACATGAGCGAAAACTCAGGATAATAATTCGTAGGAGAGAATATATGGTCGTGGGATGCCTAGGGTGAATGAATATTTAGTCTTTTATACAAGGAGTTATAAAAAGAATTAAAAATGAGAAAAATTTGAAAATAAACTTTATATTTATGGTTTAATTTGTAAGTGAAGGTGTTTTAATAAGTGTCAAATTGTTCCTCCTGTAGTGTGGATATATATATATATACATTTATAGCCAGTGAAACGAAAAATACAACATAGAGCCAGAGTAATGCGTGTGTGAATAGGGAAGTTTTTATAATGAGTTACTATGAGGGCTAAACCCAGAGGAATGAAAGAGTTTAACAGAATATTAGGATTTGGAATATAATTTAAAATTAAAGTTTAATATAACGTATATATAATTTATATATATAATTATATATATTATATATATATATCATTATAAATATTATATATTATATTATATATATATTAATATATTAATATATATATTATAATATATATATATATTATATATATTATTATATATTATATTATATATTATTAGATATATTAATATATATTTATATAATTAATATCCTAGGTAATATATATATTTATATATTATATATTAATAATATATAGTATATATATTAATATATTACTAATTATATATATATAATATATATATATATATATACTATATTATATGATTCTTATATATCTAATATATATATTATATATAATATATATATATACCGGATAATATATATTATATTTATAATATATATAGTATATATATTATCTAATGATTCATATATAATATTAATATATTACTATATTATAGTAGGATATATATATATATATATATTATATATAATATATATAATTAAATATATATTTTGATATATATATATATATATACATTCCATAGTAATGTTTTAAATTTCTGTTGTAAAATCCTACTCATCAAGTTCGTTATATAATTTGAATCAGTATTAGCCGTATAAATAATTAATATATATAATATATATTATATATATATAATAATATATAATTAGATATAATATTATATAATATTAATTATATTTAATTATATATAATATATAATATTATTATATCATATAATAATTATAATTACTATATAATAGTTTAATTCATAGTTTATATTCATAATACAGTTACTCCTATTTTGAATAAATCTTCCATAGAGTTATATTTATATATTCATAGTGTATTATATATAGAATAAAGATAAATAATCCTCTTATATTCCCACTACACATATAATATATTTCAATTTGATAGTGCATTAATATCTTATTAATAATTATAATCTAATAAATTGTTATATCTTATATTAGTATATATAGTATATTATATAGTAGGTATAAAAAATATACTGCCAAGTGATACGTGATATTGTGCTCGTATAATGTCTTCAATATTATAATATTATAAATAAATAGATTATAAGATTATTTATTATAATAAAACACTTTTGGAATTCTGTTTTTAATTTTTCGAACTTATAGGTGAAGTCTAATCATCGGTATATTCAATATTTATAATATTATATATATAATGTGATTTAAATTAATTGTTCGAGGTATGTCATATAATGAAAACTATAAAGTTAAACTAAAAATATATATGTTTATAACAGTATAAAATATAATATCGAATAAATAATATAAATAAATCTAATATAATATAATAATAAGCATATTGTCGAATAGAGACCACAATATATGTCGTAGATAGAACCAGAATATATGTCGAATAATAATATTATATTATATAATTATAATATCAATATATATATATAATATGTAATTAATCTATATACTATATATAATATTATATTATTATATTATAATATATATATATAAGTATATATAATTAAGACAGTGCTTTAATCGGATTTTTATTCTAGGTATTGTGGCGGCCAGACAATAATCGTTTCTTATTAATATATATATATATATATTATAATTATATATTATGACTTATATATATATATTATTATATTATAATATATTTATAATATATATGTTGAATAGAGATATAGAATATATGTAATATACATATATATATAGCTATATCATATATTATATATATATATATATTATATTTATATATTATATTAATATTATATATATATATATTATATATAAATATATATATATATTATCATATAATATATATAATTTTATATATATTTTTATATATATATATATAATCTTAGTATATATATATTAATAATTTAATTATACTAAATAATAATAATATTATACATTCTATATATATTATATAATATATATATTAATAATATATATATATATATATTATATATAATATATATGTTAGATATAATTATCGATATTGGAAGACAGCCATGAATCGATAATTAATCGATATTTGGCATTTAAATATTAATTTTAATCGGATTTCGGTTGGATGATCGAATACATTTAGGTTATGTATAGGTATCTATCTATTATCTATCTTAAAAATACTCATTACTTCACACCTCGTTCGCAACAGCATATGTTATTAATATATGAGACATTTTATAAGAGGTATTGACGTCGCGTTCTCATTACGGTGATGTTGAATTTGTATTCAAGAATGTCAATACGAATATAATTCCCAATTATAATTACACCCATAAAATTGGAAATTACGATACATTTCTTTAATTTTTGCCCGTTCCCTCTCTCTATAATAGCCATATATGTCTCATTACTCATTAGCTCAAAATAATATATAATAGTATAATATATATATATTTACTGTTTATCCTTCTATGATTTATTTATCTATAAAATATATATAGTATAACTCTACAGTGCATATAAGATTTTTATTTCCTTAATTAATTATATAAAAAAAGTTAGAAATAATATTGAACTTCTAACTGTAATTAAAGATCTTGCAAATATAATAACAATATAAATACTTAAGGAATAAAAAAAAAAATTTTTTTAGTCCTTACTTGGGAAAGTGAAAAAAGTCTATACGCATGTGATAATATTAGGCCTCTTCCAAATCTGATATATAAATAATATATAATATTATCTACTACATAAGCTTTTATACTTATTTAAAAATAGATATATAAATTAATAAATATTTATAGTGGTAGATTACTATTACTCTTTCGTCGCTTGAATTAATCTACCGAGGCTTCATATGATTGCTTAACGAGAGTTACGAGAACAATAGCCAGTACTTCTCTGTGCTAAACTTCATGATAATGAATAACTATAAGTCGATCATGAAGGCATTATTACGTATACGACCATGTTAATAATTGTATAGCAGGTACGGAATATAGGGTTCTCTTATGTCTATGAAGCATTGGCAATCCGTGTAACTCCAGTTTTATATTGGGCGCTGTAAATACAGAAAAAATTATGGACCGGAGGGTATGCTGATTAGCAGTAGGCCAACTCGACTGTATAGACTCTTATATGCGTACGAACCGGCCTGAAATGAGAATGGAACGCATTAACCTTGGCAGTCTGTAGGACACTGTTGATGAGTGTCGTACAGACTCTATCACTCCAATGCCGAATAAGGACCGAAAAGTTGTGTCGTTTGAGTTTGGAAAAGTGTAGCGGTGTCGTGCATAGATGTCGAGGTGTTCCATACTAAAACCCCAGCAACTGTTATGTGCCGAGCCAGGGAGTAGGACACTGCTCGATCTACTTGGATACTTTCTCTTGTGTTTTAGCGTAATGTGGGATTAAGAGACCGCCATACAACTGTAAGCCCTACAACTACGAGCGTGCAGAGAACTGAACATGCCGTGTGTGTGCAGTGAGTATATTCTATATCGCTTCGCTGTGATACAATCAATGTTTACTGCCTAAGGATATTTCATTAGATCTATCGGCAGGGTAAGCTATTCGATTCGGCGCGTAACTAGCATTTTAGCGGGAACTGGCTGATTGACGATGCATATTGCGCAGCGAATGCTCCTCTCGCGTGGTGTGAATTCAGTGAAGAAGCATCCGTTATCAGGCATTTGTCCCCCGCATGACATATCGTGATTAATGAGGGGTGAGCTCAAGCCTCTGCGCAGCGCTGTAATATGTCTCTTACCATATGCTCCATTGGGGAGAAGGATCTCATCTTTTTTCACGATGTCTGTTAATGTTAGGCATATCTTAACGTGTCGTTAATAGAGAGTGCAATACTCTAATAGAGGGTGGTTCCATAACGCCTCACGGTACATCGCCAGACATCTTTGACCGTATGTGTCAATATTGCCTATCTACTCGCCATGAGGGAGTTCACTACTAATGATGACAAGTGCCAAGCATGCGTCACGAACACTTAACGACGGTCGCTAAATACAAATCCGGACCATTGGATTGGCAGGCATACATTCTCTATCACTAAACCAAATTGGAAACCATGATTGTTTATCATGTTTGAAAAACGTATTACGTTATGCGACAGTACTTCAACCACCTCCAGAAAACCTCCAGGAGCTGTGGCAGGCGGTGCTTCGTGTATTTGGATCCAGATTTCGTGTAAGTAGAACATTCGGCACCTCATTGCAGGCATGCCACGACACGGTGCCAGCAGTTTCCGTGCCTAAAAAGTGTCCATACACTGATATGTAATTAACACCAATCTACAACACGAACCCTTCACAGCGAATAACGTCCCCACTTTTGGAGGATAATCGCTCGGCACATTACAGAAACCATTCGCAGCGATTCCAGGGTAGATTTTCCTGCAGATCCCTCGACAATTGACTTACCACTGTTATAATGTGTCCCAAATGCTGTTATTTTGTACATAATAAGTTACACTCAGACTTCTGGGTCTTTTCTGTAACCTGCGTTTAACTTAATATGAAGCCAGTGGTGCTCGTTTAATTTTTGAACGTGATTTATAATATTATATTTAATATATAGTAACTACTTTAATTTTTTGAAAAATAAAATATTAAATATATTTCTTACGAAATATATATCATATATATTATATTTTATCTATTATTCTATATATATATATTATATATATATATATTAATTATATATATAGATATACATATATTTATAAAATATGAAAATTGCTGTCTTCAGGTTAGACGTCAAATTATACTAGTAATGCTCAAGGTGTTTGTTTCTTGCTCTTATTAGATAATACTATGAACGACATACTTTTTAATAGTTCCATTGTAATATCAGCTCTATTCAACGAGTATATGTATAAATACTCCGATACTCTCGCTGTATTCGCAGAGAGCATATGTTGCCAAAGAAAACTCTAATCAATTACACTTAACCATATTCTGTCACTTCACAAAGTCATTCAAAATTATATATATTAGTATAGATATATATATATATAGTATATATATAAGTAGTATGATTGTGGTGTGGATAAGTTATCTAGTTTTAGGATATATATTCGTTAGTACTCAATCCAAAGGCCTATATAGTATTTAGGTGTAGGTGTGAAATGTTTACTAATATAGTGATGATATAGGTAAGTATAAAATAATATATAGTAAATATATATTAAAATAATATAATTACAAGGTAAAAAAGAATATATATACTTGTACATATATATATATCATTTAAGTTCAAATGTAATATTTTTATATGACATTACTCTCGTTAATTTATATATTAATAATACAGTACTATGTGATGAGTCGAATAATGAGTTGGTAAAGGTAAACTATCGTAATTAGTATAAACTATAATATATATAATAATTTTACATACTAACACTTTTTTTTTTTTTGTGTAGTATATATATATTGCGGCTAATAACGTATAATATATATATATAAAATAACTAGTTACTTTCAAATTTATTATAAATAGGTTATCTTTATTTATATTTATAATTAAACTACTCCTCAATTAGATATATTTAACCAGTTTCTGAGAATGTGTGTTACAAGTTTAAGTTATATACGTATAATTGATAAATATATACTATATTATTTATATATTAATAATAATATATTAATCATAATAAAATTATGAATATATCATAAAAAGTTTAGTCTACGGGAATTGAAACCCACATTTCCTATACTGGTACTTAAATATCTGGAGCTCGTGTTTATTAATTTTCAATTTCATGTTTATTGTTCTCTCGCGTGTATGGAGAAACCTCTCTCTCGCTCTCCTCTCTCTCTCTCTCTCTTAGATAATATATTATTTATAAGTATACTAATATATATAAATAGCATAATAATATAACTTATAGTGATATACTACTTATTCATATAGTTAATTATATATATATATCATAATATATTATATATATATATATATAATACTATATTAATATAGTATACTAATATACGCGGCCATAAAATAAAATAAGGGTCTCTTATTTTATTCTAGGAGGGAACTGTTCTAGATAATTATTACCTAGGATCCGGACGAGAGATCAAACCCTAGCACATTGTCTTGCGACTCGGTCGTAATTATTACTAATTCTTTATATGAGAATAAGATATGAAATATAATTGATTGTATCACACTATTTGTATTACCAAAGGTCCTTACCAGAAAGGAAGATATATAGCTTAAAATTTAAGTCTTTCCGTGTTAAATTAGTTGATTGAATGAAAAGATTGTTGTCCAGTTAAATGGCCTAGATTCGGGAGGTATAGATGACTCAGCCCCCGTAGACACAAACGGCTCTTACTGTGCCATGCATTCATTTATCAGACTAAAAAATTTATTTATTTAAATGTAATATTTACTAAATAATGTGCAATAAAAATGAAATAATAATACTACCATTTAATAACAATCAAAGTGTATATATATATAGTAATAATATATTATATATATATATTAATATCATATATTTATATATTATATAATATATATATATCTATATATATATATATAATTATATATATAAATATATATAATTATCTTATAGATTTATAATATATATATATATACTATATATTATATATTATATATTATCTATATAATATAATATATATTATAATTAAATTATTATATATATATATTTATATATAATATAATATAGTTTATAGTTCTTTCGAATACCTCTCTCAATAATTGTAATCAGTGGCGAGTGCCTTAATTTTAACAAACTAGTTCTCTGCCTTGTCATACTAAAATGAGCTGCCTGTTCGCTCCCCAGATTTACTCATACAGCTGAAAAAGCTTGACTACCGATTTTCTTTCTTTAAAAAATTCTTTAACTTACCTATTAAGCTTAGTCGGCTGTGCAAAGCGGCACCCGGCACACTGTGGACTTACATCGACAAATGTGACTATGTCTGATGAATTCTCTTGAAATAAAAATAAATCTATTTTTTTTTGGGATACCACTTTTAGTTCTAAGTACTTTGAGGATGACGTATAATGAAAAATTTGTCTCAGAATTTTGCTATATTATTATTTACTCCGTAATTTACTTGAATTAACATTGGTTAAGCTTTAAGGTATCAATGTGACTGTGGATCTCTATGCCTAATCAAGTTCGTTACATTTATTTCTTAATTTTTTTTAGTTAACATTTAAATTATAATGAAAATATTTTTACATTTATTTCTCAATTTTTTTTTAACAATACAAAATTAAAAATTTTCCTAGTTTATTGCGTCTATAATATTTAAGTATATGATCTAAATAAATGCTGTTTACTTTATTCATATAACCTATTATAGTTCATGCTTGTCTAGAATTATTCTAAGTGTCTTGGTTAAGTTAAAATCTCGAATATTTAGTCTTATGTGCTCTTTGTACCAAAGATAAAGTATTAAATGAATATTTTTAATAAAATATTAGTGTCTTTGTTTATAATAATATAAGATAAATGGTTTAGAGTAGCTAAATATTTTTTGGAGTGTACATTTCAATATTACTCAAAATAAGATACGGTAAGAAGTATACATTATTTCGATAAGAGGGACATTTATCAAATATGTTTTTCAGCCTTTTTGTTAAAATTAGGTTATAATTTCCTGTATTGGAGTGCCTCTCTATATGACTAGTCATAAAGTTATTTTTATTTCTTGTAGGATCGTTATTCAGATATTTCGTAGTGCGTCTCAAAAGTATCTTCTTAGTGTGCATTTTCTTTTTAAATAGTTTACATTCACTATGATTTGTTTTCTGTCAAAATAGATATTTTTTTTTTTGCAAACATATGTTCTATTTTTTTATTCTTTCATTTGATCAAAACCACTAATTATACAGTGCACCATTACTCTGCAGATTGTTCACTACATAGAAAAAGGTACAACTAGTTATGCCTATGTAATGTTATAGTCATAAGTCTAAATTATTTAATAGCTGCAGAGTATATGTGTGTGCTCAAAGCAGTTTTCACATATGTGCATTGTGGCACATCGTCGTTGACATTCATCTTGCCTAGAGTATTAATTATTTATTAGTTTTTGTGTTCATAAAGAGATATATCTCAAATATATTTCGTATTTATAGACTCTCTCATCTTTATAGTCCATTTTTGTATAATATAATATATGGTGGTTTTTTTATTATTATTATCATTGACAATCTTTTGATTTTTGAAATTTTGATTTGAAATTGAAATTCTCTGACAATTGATTTGATTTACTATAGGGAGTTCATTCTCCAGAATAGTGTATCATACGTGCGTTTTAAGTGTCAATCTATAGCCTTTTGTTGTTAACGATATATTGAATGGTGAGCTGTCAATTATTGTTTAAATTAGGTAATATTATTTATGTTTTACTCGTGCTCAGATTACTATTGTTCTAATCTAAAAATCCGAATTGTAAATGTGCGTTTAGTTTTGTAAGGTAAGATTAGATTTTCTGAATATTGGGCAATCTTATGTGACTATATCCTCGTTCTTGTATATATTTTAAGATTTCATTTTGCCAAGACATACAAATTGTAAAAGTCCAACTTTCGTCAAAAAAGAAAATAACTATTAAAAATATTCTTTTAATTAAATGTAAGAACTTCTACATCTCTAGAATGAATGCTGTCGTAGGTATTAATATTGAGGTAGTGATTTTCTGAATGTAAATAATTATATGCTACTACATAGTACATACAATTCTTGCACTTTTGTTTTCATAAGTACATTTTATAATTAGTAATGGTTTCTTCACAGATAATTTTTATTATCCATTAACCTTGCGATAAGTATTCTTGCAACCCGGATAGGTATAAGATTTTGATATTGTGCTGTATTGTGAAATTTTCATTTAAAATTGTTATACATACAATTAAAATAATTAAAAAAATCAGCTGGCTCTTCAAACATTCTTGCAAGCATGACTGGAAGTAAATCATTTTAGTGGTTAGTTTCCAAAAATAGGTTATATAGTAAATTGTCTCTAAGTAAAGTCATTTTAGGTTAAATAGGTTCCGTTGTATTGTTTTTAGATAAAGTTAGGTAATTTTTTATTACTTTTGTAAAGAGCGTGCTCTAAATTCTTTTAGGTTTTATAGTTTAAGAGAGATTAAAAATAATTTTAAAGTTCTAATGGTTAGATTTAGGCTTAGAGCCACTTATAAAAGAAACTCGGTGAAAATTAAATATTTTATAGGTTCAGTTAGGATAAGGTTTTTAGAATCACAGGTTTAAAGTTATGTTAGGTAGGCTACTATGCTCAATGATATTTATTAATGTAAGGATTATTCAAGATTATTTTGAAAAGGTTTAAAAGGTTAAGGTTTGGTTTAGGAATTAAGTGCTATACGTTATAGATACATAGTTTAAGTATTAGGCCTATATGTTATATATGGTTAAGGTTAAAGGTTTGTCATAGTGACTACATGGTGATATATACTTGACAACCTCTAGACCGAAGCCATAATCGGATACCAATTCTCCTCGTGATACAGTGTCATTCACCAAATAAAGTTATTGATTTATAATGAGTCCTTCAAAAACCTTCAAGATAGTTGAGTTATACAGTACCATACTCTATCCGAAAGATGGAGCAATAAGCTACTCATATACTCACAATCTGTATATAATATACCGAGATTTGACTAGAAAAGAGATCTATTGGAGTAATCGTATGAGTATAATATCAGTCTCAAAACTGATTTTGGGTGGATATATGATATACTTAGTGTATTAAGCACAGAATACACCTTAGACAGTACAGGATTTTCTTCTACTTTTGAGGGCTATCCTTGCAAAATGAGAACCGATGTATAACTCGAGGGATTCTAGAACGCTAATGTTAGATATATCGACTTAATCACCTTTCGAGCCTTAAATGTTTTTACTTAGAAATCTATTGATTAATAAATGGATTCTTTTATGACAGAAAACTATAAATATTATATTACCTATTATTATTTTATTTGAAGATGAAGTGGGGAGGGAAGGGGGAATCGTACGTATGGTATGTTTTTATGTAAATGGTAATATGGCTTTAACTGATTATGTACTTTATATTTAAGTGGTTAATAAATAATATATTGGCATACGATATGAGAGAATTAATGTGTTGTAAATACACTTAAGGTATAATGATACCGGAACCTAAGAATTTTTATTGGTTCTCGAGGTCAGAGGATAACCCTGAGAACTTCACAGAGGTACCATCTATGAGAAATAAGTTCCCGGTCCGAGGAACCGGAACTTTTCGACATTCTAGTATACCACACCTTATAGCATATTTACTTATATTTAAAAACTTTGTACTGATATTAACTTAATGATTAGAGTTCTCATCTTAAGAAGTATCTGGCATCCTATATACTGACTAGTCATATTTTCACCCCCCCCCACCCTACATAATAAATAATCATGAGTGAGCTCTTAGTATCATTTCTGTATATATAAAGCCAAATATTTTGGTATAATAACGGATTAAATAATAATTTATTTAAATGATTAAAAAAGAGAGAATATACTTATAATATTTTAAGATTCTACGGGTCCTTAAGTTAAAAGCTTTTTATCTGATATCATGAGGAATAGTACGAGATGATTTGAATGAATAAGAGATTGTACGTTAATATACTTAACATCAACTATAGGAGAGTAAACTTATTTTTATTCCCTAATCACAATACCAACAACAATTTTCAATAATTATAACAACAATAATATAATCATATAAATAAATGTAAGTAAAAAATATAGGAATCCTATATTTTAAAAAATTATTAAAATAATTTTGTCTATATAAAACATATATATATATATATAATATAAATAGTTATATATTTTTTGTTATTATGTAGTAGTATAATTCTACTAATTTATAATGATTAATTTTCCATAGTTCTAATAATTAATAATAATATAATTATAATAATAAATAATAAATAATTAAATATATAATTAAATACAATAAATATAAATGCATAATAAAATAAATAATAATTGGTAAGAAAAAGTATAAATGAATTAGATAAAGAGTTTGGGACACTGACCAATTACTCATAAATAAATTGAGAGATAGAAAAAATTACCTATTGAGCTGAATATGTAATAAATTTAAGATAGCAACCAATTAATTTAATATTAACATAAATAATAATAATAATAGAATAGATAATTAAATTATGATCCTACCAACATAGATCACAATATTCTTAAGTATAGTTGTAGCGCCTATGTTGCTAGAATTACTGAGAGCAGGCATTCGGCTGAACCCAAAAACCAGAAATACGAAATAATATTTCGCGAATCTTATTTTTATTTTTTAACGTTTTTTTTTTTAATATACAAAAGACATTTCTTGTATTTATTTCCTACTGTATATCTCTATCTTTTTTTATGTATTATTTGAGATTTGGGTTGAGATTTGGTTATTCAGGGCGTTAATTTGTGTGGACACGAGTAAGTATGTAGAGAGAGTAGAGAGCGAAAGAGACGTAATGTAGAGAGAGAGACAGAGAGAGAGAGAGAAGATAAGAGATAGAAGGAAGTATGAAGATGAGAGACATACTACGAGATAGAAGGAGAGAGAGAGAGAGAGAGATAGTAGAAATGAATGACAAATATAGGAATTGTCAAAGTCAATTGATTGCACGATAAAAGAGAAAAAATAGAAAATTAGGAAGAGTCACATAGAGTACTCAGATATTAAACAGTATATAAAAAAAACTAATATATATTATATATATATATTAGTAGAAATAGAGAAATAGAGAGATATAGAGAGAATCATGAGAGATAAGATGAATAGATAAGATAGAGATAAGATAGATAAGAGATAAGAGAGAGAGAAGAGAGAGAGAGTAGAGTATATAGAAGAGAGATGAATATAATAGGAAAGGAAGGGGGGGAAAGAAGGGAGAGGGGGTTTTTTTTCTAAAAAGTAAAAATTATTACGTCATTACCTAAGAGAAATTCCAACATAGTATTTAGTAGGTATTGTTGAGTAATATGTAAGGTGAGTTTTATGAGAGGTATGTCATTAATAACAATCAGGTTTATTCACACGAGCTCAAAGTGAGAATCACGTGTAATCAGATAAGTAAGGATATAAATAAAGCATTGTAAAAAACTCATGTACAGACTTAAATTTAAAAACAGCTCAGAATTAATTATATATGAATAAACATTTATGCTAGGGAGAGGATATGGCATCAATAAGAGAAATGATATATGAAAGATCAATAAAGTGAGTCCTAACTCAGTTAATCATCAGACCTGAGAGTAACGCACCAAAATTAATTGTGAGTAAATATCATGTTCACAAGATCATGTGCACGCCGAAGAGTGGAAATTAATTATCTAGTTGTGCTTTCACAAAGACTCGATACTTCTTAAGCTCTCTTAGCTAGAAACTGATTTATTTTGCATGAAGATAAAATCGATAAGTGTGATAACTCTGAGTAAGCTTAAAACGAGTGCTAGCACTAGCAGGGCAGACCTATGTATAGATTGTTCACCTGGAGGAAGAAAATGCTCTGAAAGACGCGCGAGATAGTGACTTCGTAACAACGCGAGAGAGATAGAAAGCAAGCACGATGGATATGACAATCGTTTCTGTGAGTGTGTTTCACCACTTGCACGCACGATTATAATCTAGTTCCTGCACTCGGGGCTACAGAAAACCCACCCGAGTCCCTGCAAATGCTATTACACGATTTAAAAATTGATGTTTGGTGTGTTCTTTCTGGTAACAACAGAATAATCAATCCAGTAATCTTCAATGAAACTGTGAATACCAATGTTTCTCTACAAGGTATACTAGTGATTTTTTCCTGCACAAGCTAATAAACTTCAAAAAGAAAAGCGTTTATGTTTCATAATTTCCAGCGAAAGAGTATGAGGGGGACATCTTATGATCACCAATAACGGTCAGGCGTATGATTGTCAGATTCACACATCATTCCATTACTTCGTAGATATTACTATAACTTTTTTATAAAAATAAATTGCAATATATACCAGACGAGTCTTTAGTTTCGACTCTACGAGAAAGAATGTTTTAGCACACAGCATATAGGATGAGCACACCTGAGGGAGTTTGAATAAGAAGTCTCTACACAATTTCGACCCGAGATATTCTGACGATATTAGACCGAACGTTTATGAAATAAACACCATGCTGCAAAAGAATTTTCGCAAGTCCCTGATAAAAACGTATTTAATTAAAAAAAATCTAAACAGTCACATAAAAGAAATCAGTAAACAATCGGAACTCAAGATAAAGAATATGATCTAACTATTGATTAAATTAAACAAAATCACTTTGACGGGTGCACAAAAGAGATATTCCACAAATCCATTCCTTCATTTTTTCTAAATAACAGTGATAAATCTTGTGTATGTCACGAAGGAGTGTGATTAAAGAAACGAGAGACACAATCAGTTTAACATATACGATAGTCACAAAAGGATAATCTATTGTCACTTTGGGTGTCATAGACCGTGTGAGGAAAGAAAGAAGAACTATAGCTTTTCACACATATTCTGTAGTGTCGTCCAAGAGAAAAGACTCACTCTCCTATGCTTGTTATACTTTTCACTCTATTCCGTCCGAGAAGAGTGGTACTCAGGTATAATAGGAGCTTGTCCTATCTCACTCATGGTCTCATAAATACCTCGAGCATATAAGATGCTGCACAATGATATTTTGTAATATAGCACATCTATCTGAGTACGATGACTGGTAGAATCTTTTCTATTATAATTAACAATTATAATTAACTAATTAATAGTGGTCAGTAGAATATTTTAATTGTTAATAATTATTATCCTCATTATTATATTAATTTTATCGAGTAATGAAAATTGGGATAATGACTACCATTAGACAATTATTATATTATATAGCGATGTCTCTCCATCATATATTACACTGGTATATGATATATAATATATATAAATATATATAATATAGGATTGATTGTGATAATATTATAATTTATTTTATTCATTATTATTATCATTATTTGATTATTAATATTTATATTATTATTATAATTATGATTATATATATTATAATTATTATTATAATTATTATTATTATTAATTATTAATTAATTATTATATATATATTAATTTATTATATTATTATTTATTATTATTATATATTAATTATATTTAATTATATATTATTATTATATATTATCTTATTATTATTTAATTTATTAATTATTATTATTTAATTAATTTTTTAATTAATTATTATAATTATTTAATTATTATTATTAATTATATTATTATTTATATTATTAATTCTTGTTATTCTTAATTATTATACTTTCCGCTTCTTCTTTTTTTAAATAAATTAAATATTTTTAATTATTGTTATTATTTTTATTTTTGATTATATATGTTTTATTACTTTTATTCATTAACTAATAGGTTATTATTATTTATATATACTTTTAAATTTATTATTTATATAATATATTATATAAATTATTAAATATAATTATTTTTATTATTTTTTTATATTATAATTATCTTATTAATTATTATTTAATTTAATTATATATATATTATTATTATTTATTATATTAATAAATTTATTAATATATTATTATTATTATTTTATTATTATTTTTAATTTATTATTTTTTTAACTATAATAATTTTATATAATTAATTTTTTCATATTTGTTATTGTCTTTATTTTTATTTATATATATTATTTCTATTTTTATTTTTAATTTTTAATTCTATGTCTAATTTTATTATTATTGTTGTTTTTAATTATATATTTTATATATATTATATATAATTATTAGTAATTATATTTTTAATATTATAATTAGTATTATTTATTATTATTATTATATATTATTGTGTGTTCATTTAATTATTGTTTTTAAGCATTTTGTTATGCATAATTAATATTACTTTATACTAATTTTATAAAATATATATTTTAATTTAAAATTTATATATTTTATATATTTTATTATACTTATTAATCTGTTAAGAAAAATTATGATATAATATTATATTAAATGATATATTTTCAATCTTAAATTATATATATATATAATATTAATAATATATAATATATTATACTATATATGTCTAAAAAAAATAATAATAATTTAATATATATATATAATATATTCTCTAATATAATAAATTCGCCATATTTTCCTTTTCTTTGATTTAGCGTGCATGGACAAAGGCGAGTCGACGAGCCGAATTTGCGAGTGTTGATAATAATATGCGTCAGATAACTTTTACCAGTTTTCCGAGGGACAAATATGTATGACATCGGAAGAGGAGTTCTCAGTAGTCGAGTGAAACCACAATTGTATAGTGGCGCCTCCACAATAATCCATTTAATTCTATAATATTAGAGTTATCATTAGTCTGAGGTGAGAAGGTTCATAAAAACCGAGTAAATGAGTCGACTAAATAAAATTCACGCCTAGAGAATTTGTAGTTAAGTATATAGAATACATTTGAAAAAATGAAACGTATTCCGCGAGAGGCTATAGTTTTCAGACACTTAGTGCGAGAGTAAACCATTATAGTTGAGAGGTATGTTGCGCCGTGTGAACCTCGAGAGGAGATAACTACGTGTCATACTAAAAATTGGCGGAGAGATATCCAGAGAGTGAGCCGAAGTTACGAGAGCACGGAAACCCTAGGTAATCCGAACAAGCGTACTCAACAACATACCCCATAACGTTAATATACAACCAAAATCAAAAGAACAAGAACTAACCAACAACAATCCATTCACAACCATCACAAGAGACAACACAGAGAAGACAACGCAAGCAAACACGAACGAGAATGAAACGAGAGAAGACGAGACAGAAGACGAGGAGAAGAAGAGACAAGAGACGAAAGCAAGAGAGGAAGGAGGAGGAGGAAGAGAGAGGAAGAAGAAGACGAGAGTGCAATACAGACGGACGACACGAGACGAAGCGCCAGTTAAACTACGGAAAACTCAAGAGGAAGAAAAATTTCTTCTAGAGCCACTCAGAGCCACTTTGACACCACAGAAAGTCCAAGAAACGCGAAACTCTTAATTCCCTTCTCTCCACCAAACGACACTATACCAATCCCATTGCAACAAAACAGCACAAACACACCACAAACGAGAGAGGTCAAACATATCTGAGATTTACTGGCTAAGTCGAATACGTGCTGCCCTGAGATCATATTAAGGAGGATTGCATCAATTGAAAGACATCATTTAATGAGGAATATGAATAGCTATCAAAAACGCCTTTAACGATTTCACCACAATTAGTTGCTGAGTGTCAGCAAGTCAAGCTAAATAACTCTGACCCAGAAATCAATGAGGTTATCAGTCCAAGCGCTAATTCTACACATTACAGAATAAGGAGCGAGTTAAAAACGATGGGGTTGGTGTACATCACTATACTAGTTACAAGTACAATCGCTTGAAATAACTATATGCGTGATAGTAGGGTGGGCATACGCTGTTATTTCAAATTACGCGGGAGTTCTGTAAGAGACCGTTACTTCGATTGCTTGAACAAAAATTGAAAATCAAACTTACCTTCTAATGCAATAACTGAGGCATACCGATTAGGTGAAAAAGAGCAGACATACTAGAGTAAACTTCGAGCTCTCTTCGCATTTTAGAGGTAAATCATGACTCTACACTGGCATACATAAGGCGTATTAATAGACAAGCTTAGCAATAGAGACTTAAAAAAATGTCCGGATACTATGCCATGCAATGATACCACCTCTACAGCAACATAGATTATTGACATAATATCTTTATTGCGAACGCGCTCTGAAGATAAGGACAAGACTTTTATCAAGGTATATCATTATATATAGTGAGTGCCTGAGTAATGTTTTTTAAAAGACGGAAGCGCTTCCTACCCACATATTAATGAAAGCGCTAATTAAGTGGAAAGGTCTTTTAAACATCAAAAATGTAAACGAAATTAAACAAACTATTTGGACATCCGTATAATGTACAACCTGATCTATATAAAAGGAGTAGGCGATATCTATGTACATGGGAAGATCGATCTATTACTCATAAATTAGAGTTAGAATATGAGTCGCTATCACTGCAATATAATTTTACTAAATTAAGTTACTCTATTCATTATTAATATTATTGTATAATCAATTATTATTTCCTATTATTATTATTATTATTTTATTTATTTCTTATGAATTTATTAATTATTATTGATTATTATTACTTATTGTATTTAATTATGTTTTATTATTATTATTATTATTATTTCTAGTAATTTACTTTGATTAAATTTGTTATTAATTTAAGTGATTATTTATTAATATTAGTGTAAATACATGGAATATAGATATTAGGTTAGAGTCATTATTATTATTATTATTTTAATTTTTGAGTTAATAGTTGTAATTTAATGAGTGCTAATTATTATAATTGTATTATATTTGCTATAGAGGATTATATTAAGCTCAACTCTTAAACTCAATTAAGGTTATATAATAGAGGGGTTTAATTGGGTTATTTTAATATTGAGTTATTATATTGATATTTAGTATTTATTATTTAGTATTTATTTTAGTTTAAATATTTAGACTATATTTATTTAAGTCCAGGTTCATTATGTATTGAGGTATTATATTATAGTTATTATTGTTATTATTATTATTTAATTATTGATTATTATTATATTATTATTTATAAGTGTATTATTATTATTATTATTATATTATATTAATTATTATTTTGTTATATTATTTATTTTGTTATTTATAATGTTTTAAGTATGTGATTATTTATTAGGATTTTAAGTATATTTAAATGTATTTTATTTACTATTATTGAGTATGATTATTACATTAGATTATTTATAAGTATAGATATACTTATCTTATTAATGAAGCGTATGATTTTATTTTTTAATTATTATTCATTAAATGTTATCTAATTCTATATTTGTAACTTATTATTACTTGATTCTGTAATTTATTATTCATTATTTATTTCTAATCACTCATTGATCTGAATCTATTATTTCATATTATTTTGTATCTATTATTATTATTTATTATTATTGTATGTCTGTTGTAATTTTTCGTTGTTGTGTTGTTGTTGTTGTTGTGTTGTTTGTTGTTGTTATTGGTTGTTTGTTATATTATTCATTATTATTATTATTTTATTATTTATTATATAATTATTACAGCTATTATTATTTATATCTCTATACTATTAATATTAATTTTTGAACGAGCAACCAGTATTATTATTATACCTTATTAATATAACTTTATGCACTAGATTTAATATGGTACATTTGGGGCACTTAGACAAATCACTGTTATTTAGAATACAAGCTTGATATAATATTGGAATTTGAATAGTTTTGTTTTAAAACTTTTATATTTTCTAATTTTCCTTTGTAAACTTAAACTATATTCTTTCCTTCTCTTCTTCTTATTATCATTATTACTTATTATTTAATCATTTATAATTATCAATTAATTATTATTTAATTCAATATATTTATTATTACTTATAAGATTTATTATTATTAATTATTATTATTATTATTATTATTATTAATTACTTTATTAATTATTATTATATTATTATTATTTACTATTATTAATTATTCTTAACATTATTTATTAATTATTATTATGTATAAGTTAAATTAATGAAAACGCACCACGAAATGTTGGGGACGAAATTCCTTTTAATAATAAGACCCATAATACTGAATATACCTCTCCGGATTTATTAAAAAAAACAATTAATATAACATCTGAGAAAGAAACAATTTTGCATTGTTACATCTTAACGTAAGAAGTATTCATAAACATTACGAAGATTTCCTTAATTATTTAGGCTATCAAAATATTAATCCCGATGCTGTCGTACTAAACGATACTAAGCGAAACTTTTCTTAATGAATTCAATAAAGAGATGTATACACTGCCAGGATATAAGGGATTCCACATTATTAGACCAGGAAATAAAAGAGGAGGGGGAATCTCTCTTTATTTAAAAAATGATATCTGCGATAACCCAAAAGTAGAATTCTCGAACAAATCGACGACACTATATGAGAGTCATAATTAATTTGCCGCTTTTCGTTTGTTAGATAATACACAGTGTTTAATATGATAGTAGTTGGGTCTATAATCACCAGACCCCCACACGCGTCGAAAAAGGAATTTATAATAATCTATCATCGATAGTTATAAATTGCTAACAATAACCTTGGCAGCGTAATACAAAGGTAAATATAATTGCCGGTGATTTCACATTGATTTAGGTAATTATTATTCCTCTTCTGGGAAGGCAATGCTTTATCAATGTAATGATGTCAATGGAATGATTAATTACAATAAACAGTCATACCGTAACACCACGACCTAAAGAGTTAATTAAGTTAACAGGTAATCCAAACTCGAGCTTGATGTTATTCAAAAAGAGAACATTAAGGTTTGATATCAAAGATTATTTGTTTATGGAAATGAGATTATTAAGGATCAGTTATACCGTTTTGGAGAGGATTACTGTATGTACGAAAGCTTAACTCCATTAAATACTGACGATTATGCTGACAAGCGTGTAGTTATAAAAGAGCTGCGGCAGATATTTTAGAAAAATAATAGATAATTTGATTTTTCATAACATACAAAATGAAGAGATAGACATTGGCTATAACCGTCTTTCACAATTTACTGCTTTTTAAAGATCTCCATTTTAATAGCACTAGGCATATGAATTCATTTCCAATAAAACCAAAAGGAGATTATTAGAGCCGTCAAAAATAGGATTAAGCACATCCGAGGAATTTTATATCGAGAGCTCCTTTAAATTAATAATAAATTGCTTCCTCTAAATCTAAAAAGCATATAAATCTCTTATAGAATTTTAATAAAATGGATCATCAAATCCCTTATCTCACATATATAATAATTATGATACAACAAATTAATATTCTGATTATGAGAAATGCAAAGAGAGAAATATTAGTAATACTCAAATAATTAATTTAGAGTGTAAGTATATGATGAATCTTACATACAACTACAACGAGAGAGTTTTAATTAAACACTAAATTATGTATGCAACAAAAATAAATCAAAAACTAATCATGAACTCTAAAATAGACACTAAAAAATTGTCACGATGGTGAAATTAATCATAGTTGTACAGAAAGCGAACACTTAGGGCCTGCCGACCAGACATCAGAATAAAGCACTTTAGTAACAATCATTGGTAAGCAAACTGCTGTAGGCAGCGCCTCTAAGTCAAAACCAGATTTTATGAGAAGACCTATCACATGGGACAGTGTTGGTCTCTCGTCTTATCTCTTATTACATAAATATATAGTGGCTTATCAGAATGTCACAAGCATAGTCACTGAGAACTAAAAAAATCAGAAATGAGATCTTTTTAGCCATTCCAAATCTGACTATTTTACAAACCAAAGTTGGCCAAGACATATAATTGAACTCTTCCTACCGTGTAAAATGCATCCTCTTAATCCCTAGGTCTAGTTCAAAGTACCATGCTCGAGGTGTCTAAAAATAATTTATACACAACAAAGAACGCCCTATGAGCAATTATTTTTTAGTTTATTTAATATTTCTTTCTACAAATATCACATATACGTCAATATCATCATGAGATAATGGGCGAAGATAATTGGACATAGAAATTAAGGAGTGATATAGAGGTGGGAGTTAAGGAGGGGGTAATTAGATATGTCATCTAGTGTCACTTTCGAATTAATAATATGCACTTGCCCCCACACACCCGAGTTACCGCCTGGAATACTGCAGTCGACATAGTGGGCCTGCCGCAGTGGGTGAGAAAGTTTGTGGTAGAGCGATTCTACCCCAACGGGTCGATTTTCTCCGAGTTCAAATGCTTTTATTTGTGGTATATAATGACATTGTTTAGTCAAAACGTGTATACGCTCTTGGTTTATGGCTTTCTCTTTTCCTACTGTTCCGGTTATAATACGTTGTTCATTTGTGGCTATCTACCGCCCGCCCACATACTGACAGGCGGAAGAGTCCTGATACCGACTTTGGGTGGTATGTCTGTTATTAAAGGCTGTAGTTGTCACTTGTTGTATTGTTGCTTGGCCGAAGCACAATTTGCTAAAAGCTCGTGGAGAAGTCGTGTGACGAGTTGCGTACGGATTGCAGTGCGTGGTGCGCTTATTTTGATGACGTACAGTGCGGTATGCTGCGAGTCTACATAATTTTTACAAGTGACACGTTTCCAATGTGCTTCCATGTGGCAAAAAACTATGCCAGTGGGTAGCCGGTCTGCGCTGATCGAAAACATAGCGAATGGTGTGCAGTAGGTGCTGTCTATATGTCGTGCAATCGGAAAAAAATAAATGGAATGTCCTTTGATGGTGCTCGAGTAGCGGGTCAAAGGTGACTGTATATCACTAAGTGCGGGATGGCCGGGCGGTGACAAAAATATTCCTTCTAATTATAGTAACTGGTAAGGAATGCGGTGCACGGAGGTGAGGGCTTAACTTGTGGCACACTAGTGCGGTGCGATGCGTGGTCAGCCGCGACATACTCTAGGGCGCTCGTATGCGTGCTGTTCGCAGATGCCAGTCACATTTTCGGATGCCTCAAGGCCACTATATAATAATTATATTATATATATATATACTCACGATTATATATATATCGGTAATAATATATATATATATATATATATTTATATATATATATAATATTATATAGAGTACTATATATGATGCGAGCGCTGACATGAGTACTGAAACCGAGAGATCAATATACCTACTTATTATATGTATTTTAGTGATTATCTAGATTGACGGCATCACAGTACGTTGATCGCATACTTTGCGGAGAGAATACGAGCAATTTGACTACACCTTTATGTCTAGGTAGCAAATCGGCTCGCGAGTCAAAGGTAGGAGAAATGTATGGAGGAGTAGGCCACGATGGTTGAATTATGACTACAAGAGAGTAGGAGAGTGCGCAGTAGGCAAACTTTATGTCTAGTAACAATATTTACACGTACCACCACTCGCAGCCGCGCAGTAAGCCATCGCTCTCTGTGGTGAACATACGCATTCTGGAGCTGAACACCAAAAGACGACTATGAGAGTAATACTTGTCAGTCTTCGACATCCCATAGAATATAATCTAGAGGAAACTACTAGGTTAATAGAACCATAGATATTGATGAACCATAGCCAATGGGAGTACATCGATAGACGGTTTAATGGTGAGTCGCATACCCCAAAGTGAGAGCCGAAGAAAGCAAATAACCGCGATACACATAGGCGTCTGGCTCACTATATATCAGAACAAATAAAGCATCTGCGGTGAGATCTTACGTTCAGAGGAAAACACCTGTGTGAACAACTTGAAATTTTTCCGTCGCCTATCGCCTGGCATGTTAAGCAATCAAACCTTTCAAATTTACATGAAGAAGGACAATGCTGCTCGAACCGCACGTTGGACATAAAGACACCTGAATAGCGGGATTCTCTAATTGTTGACAGAATATTAATACACATCTGTACACCCTCTACAACTCTCTCGCTCGAATTCTTCCACTTCTCAATCTCCTATATTAACTATCAAGTTTTGTCAACTACGACATTAGCAAACCATATACCTTGTCTATCTAGAAATCGCCTTATAGGTTCTATCAACACACTGTACTACAATGTGGTACTGCTAAAATTCCAAATTTTGTTAGTCAATAGAGAACAAAAAACTAGTGAAAGAATTTTCTCATTTTAATCGTCTCTAGTTTTCAGCTCTCTAGGCGTCTTGGCTACAATTTAGTTGTAGTCTCGTACACACTCAGTCGTGGGAAGTACCGCCCATTTGAAGCAGGGTTACACAAGAGGATTTATATTAAGAGTGTGAGATAGTCACGTTTGCATTTCGGAGTATTATGGTCTGTGTGTGGTCTTGCATATTCGACAGATGAGTTTGAAGGTAACAAGATCCGGCGACGCATTCTATTGCTTTTCATCTACCTATTAGTTCGAGGAGCGAAAATTTTAGTAAGAGTCGAGACTTATTTGTACTGGGTCTACTCAAATAGCACCAGTTTTTTATTTGTCCAGGGAGAAGCGATGGACAAGGCAGGAAGTAGTTAGTCCACATACTTATTGTTGCCTGTATATCTCTTAGCCAAGTGTTTTCGTCTTGATAATATTTATCTCCTCTATTTCTGAATCTCACAAATGAAGGGCCTGCCCTCCGGACAGCAGTGTACGTTGTTGTCTTACCAAATTAATGTATACCGGAGTATGGCATTTATTTTGAGAAATATTGGTCTCGTGATCGCAGTCAAATTCTTCTTGTGTGAACATACTTTATAACCAATCTGCGCCTACACTATGGTGCCTGGTCGCGCAGGTTTATCCCTGATTGTTTTTCTTGCATGGCCTTCTTTTTTAGGTTTTTATTTTTATTGTTTTGATTATTTTGTTGATAATTTTGTTAATTAAGATCCCTCCATGTAGGCTTTTTGGAAAAATCCCAATTATAATCTACATCCTTAAATTATATTTTGTATAATTTTTTTCTCTTTTCTCTGCTTCCATAAAGATTATTGGGTTTTTATAATAACACTATATAATTGAAAGGGTATGACTGCTAATTTATATTGTGAGCCGAGGTTGCTTTTGATTTATAGGTATCTTATCTAAAGGTGTAAGGTCTCACGGAGTTCTTAATCCATTTTACGGGACCGGAATGCTGGTTTTAGTGTTTTATCTGGGACATGAATCATTACTTAATCGTCATAAGCTTCGGTGTTAGTTATTTGCAAAACAAGCAGATACAGTTAAATGAAATGTTTATCTCTCATATCAATTTGATAGTGGCTAATGAATGATAATCCTCAATTTTACTCATATTATTTATATTTTTATCTTAAAGATTATCGCCGCGGTGTGATTCGTCATCTTGTCTGTAAATTTTTATTGTAATAAAAGAGTGGGCTGACTTTCCATCCGTTGCTGGATCGATACGGAAGGTTATATATAGTTACAAGAGTATCATTTCAAAAAAAAGTAATAAAAGCCAGAGCCTATGTTGCAGGTATTGGTTATAATGAATTGCAGATTTGTTCAAACGTTGATTATCGACCTCAATTTGTTAACTCCAACATGGCTAAAGTTGGATTTCCGCTTACTTAATTATATGGTCTGGGTCGGTACCTGTTATGTATTTATACAATTCCATTTACCATCAATACAATAATTAAAGTCAGATTGTTCCCAGATAAGTGCGAGAAACTATAGCATTAGCTCATAAACATGTTAATCACCGGCAGATTATTACCTTTGTATTTGACGCAAGTTTAGTTTTGTATTATTGAGACTTCGAAGGAAGATTTATAAAATTCCTTTTTCGACGCGCTTTGGGGAGTCGGTATATGTTACTTAGCCACATATCATACTTAAACCAGATTTTTCACAACACGAGCGGCATGAAACTGTCTATATCGTGTTGGTCGTCGATTTTGTGAGAATTCTACTTTTGGGTTATCGCAGATATCATTTTTTAAATAATAGGAGAGATTTCCCCACCTTCCTCAATTGTGTCCTATATTTCCGTAGGTCATCGAATAAATCGTAGGAGAAAGTCTCCTTACTATATATTTCACCTTGGCTCAGTGTATTACCACCTCCTCTTTATTGAATTCATCATTAGAAAAGTTTCGTCGCTTAGTACGACAGCATCGGGATTAATATTTTGATAGCTAAATAATTAAGGAAATCTTCGTAATGTTTATGAATACTGTCTTACGTTAAGATGTAACCAATTTTTGCAAATTTGTTTTTCTTCCAGATGTATATAATTGTTTCTTTGTTCAAGGATCCTCACTAAAGGTCCCGTTGAGAACGTTGCGCATGTTAATATTCTTCTCAGCCTATGGGGCTGCCAACTATATGGGTTTTATTTATTATAAAAGGATTTCGTCCGAGCACTAGTAGTTCGATGAAGAGACTCCGCGCGAGTATCATGAACTATTTAACTAATAATAGCCATAAGATTTCTCTAATTATAACCAATATAATAACTATATATATAATAAATAATCACCAAAAATATAGATATAATAATAATAATATACTATGAAACATAAATAAATCACATAATAATAATAAATATATATTAATAATTTATAATGATCTATATTAAGTATTTAGGTGAATGATAGAGAGAGAAATTATAGAGTAGATATTTAATCTGATAATAGAGAGGAACTGGAATACGAGTAAATCCCTAAAAGAGAATACGTAGGGAGGCACATATTGAACAAATGCAGAATATCCTCGTTTTTATGATTAATCTTGTGAAACTGATGACTCATTAAAAAATATAATTTACCATAAAGGAAATCTATGGCTGTAGTTCTTCAAGATTGATTCAATTATTAAATTATACATTACGCTGTTTATATCAAAAAGCATGCTTTGGTAATATAACTCTGAGAGGAGAACAACTTCAGTTTGATTTTGACTGGACACCCTAAGTGCCCCCAAACTGTACGAAGTACCTCATAAATATTATCTAGTGCTAAATTATTTGAATAATAAATAATATTAAAATTAAAGAGTAATATATAATAAAGTACTAGTCTAACAATCACATATCATCAATGGATGTGCACAGTTCACTAAAGACAATTTTAAATATATCAATAAAAATATATAATGATAAATTTAAAATAATAACATACTTATTTACATATGTACAAACAAACAACAACAAACAAACAACGCTTATGAGGCCTAGTTCTTAAATTTTTCACTAGTCACAAACATATGTCAGCAAAAGAACAGCAAGTTCAAGTAACTAACGAAAGAAGCTTAATAACCAGAACTTCATTGAACGGGCAACGTCACGACACATACAAATCTTTTTTCTTTACACACAGACTAAACCAAATAAGAAATGAGAATACAGCAAAAAGAAAACGTCAAAACACATTTCTACCGGGATAAGTATACCGCGTAAGAATAAACACACATACTGGGTTATTAAAAGAAGCGTGTAATTAATTCTGTAAATTGAGATTGTTATCAAAAACGAATCTAATACAATTAAAATCTGATAAGAAAATTTTTATAAACTCGTAAATTAAAGACGATTAACGGATGTTGGGAAAAATTTTAACTCGTTAATAGTACTCCGTTACTTTTTTCGAAATTAACAAAAATAAAATATTAAAAGTTTAACAAGAAAATAAATTTAATACGAGTTAAATTAACTTATGGAAATTTTATAACATACAGCTTTCTAAACGTTTCAGATTTATGCTCATCTTATAACCTATTTGTTTAATAATTAAATTAAATATAATAATATAAATATATATAGTAAATAATAATTAATATTAAATTATATAATACATATTAATAATATTAATATATTATTATAATAATAAATATAATAATAAAATAACTAATATTATTAAATAAATTAAAATATATAATTAATAGTATAATATATATTTTTATATATATATATATATATATATATATATATAAATATTGTAAATAAAAGTATAATATATATATATATGATTATATTATATATATATATAACTATAATATATATATATATCTATATATTATATATATATATATATATATATATATATATATATAATATATATATATACAATATAATATATATTATTATATATATATATATATTATATATATATATATATAATATATATAATATATATATATTATATATAATATATATATATATATATAAGTACATATATATAAATATATATATATAAGTATAATATATATATATATAATATAAATATATATATATATATAATATATATATATATATATATATATATTATAATATATATATATATATATATATTATATATGTATATATATATATATATATATATTATATATGTAATATATATATATATATATATATATATATATATATATATTATATATATTAATTATATATATATATATATATATATAGTATATATATAATTCGGGCTATATACATAAGGGTAGGTAGGGTCGGTAGCTCCTACCCAATATTTTTTTAGTCTTTTTAATAAAATAATTTAAATGGTAACGGAGTAAATAAATTATTAAGAATTTTTATATGAAAGTGGTGAAGAAGAAACTGATTATAAAAATAAATTTAAAGAAATCAATACTTTAGTAATTACAATTATAATATTAAATTCATTTGGAAATTTTTCCTTCCTACTCTGTTCCTAAGAGTAAATTGGAAAGCGGTGGGCGTACGGGGTAGGTCTTCATATTTCATATAAAATATATAGAAAAGCCAAGCTGTTGAGCGAAAAAAATAAGCAAATTTCGCAGTACGAAACTTTCGCTCATCCCAGTGAAAATCGGAACAAATTTTCAAAAAAAGATTTTTGAATCTCTCTCTCTCTCTCTCTCGATCTATCTATCTATCTATCTCTCATCTTCTCTTCTCTCTCTCATCTCCTCTCTCTAGTCTTCTTCATTCTCTCTCTCTCTATCTACTATCTATCTATTTATCTATCTATATATCTAACTATCTATTATCTATCTATCAATGTACGATATTTCCACTTATGGTGGCAGATGTGAAAATAAATGTTTACCATATATTGGCTGTGTAGTTTTGGGATAGAGGCAGTGATAGGTGTTTGCGCTTTATTGAATTTTTAATAATATATGTAACATTTTTATTAATACAATGCTTTGTGTCTTTGATAATTCTTAAAACAAATGGTTCAAAAATTCTGGTAGGTCACCTATGTAAGTTCTTTGAGTCAATCTAACATAAATTTAATACACATAAATAACATATGCTTTATTCAAAGGAACGTGAAAAAATTAAATTTTTCCTTCAAATAAATAAGGACTTATTGCAGTTAAAGAGTTTTCGCTATAATAAACAATACAGAATATTTATTAACTATTTATATAAATTATATATATAGTATCCATATAATATATATAATTATATATATATATATATAATATATATAATTCATTATATATATATATATATATATACATTCTATATTATATATATATATATTAATATATATAATATATATATATTAATATAAAATATATATTATTCTATAATGTTATTATATATATAATATATATATATAATATATATATATAATATATATATACTATATATATACTATATAACTTTGCCTACCCAAGTGTAATCTTCAAGGTACGTTCCACTGATATATATTATTACTAATATATAATATATAATATAATATATATATAATACTATATATATATAATATATATATATATATATATATAAATAATATTATATACTATATATATATATATATAATATATATATAATTTCTACTCTGATTCTAATTTGAAGTCTTTCAAATTTCTGACAATAGATCTTTGACCCTCTGATAATATCTAAGACTTCATTTATCATAATGTTTCGTAGGAAACTATACACTTACGCGTATATACCAAGTATATGTGTAGTTAGCTTATAAAATAAAAGACCATTTAAAGACATACCATGAT
Source organism: Trachelipus rathkii (assembly GCA_015478945.1). Taxonomy (NCBI): domain Eukaryota; kingdom Metazoa; phylum Arthropoda; class Malacostraca; order Isopoda; family Trachelipodidae; genus Trachelipus; species Trachelipus rathkii. The sequence goes on from JABUQX010088785.1 coordinate 39,707, forward strand.
AATACATAAAAAATATCGTACGTGTTATATTATAAGCGTTAATACATTGGTTACTATAGAGAAAATAGTTATTAATAACTTGCAAATGTTTTAAAATGTAATTACTATCACATAAATTTCACAATAAAAATACAGAATAAATATAAGCACATAAATTTCAGAATAAAAATACATTCTTTCCTATCTCTGTAATCATATCAATTGTAATGTTCATTACTTACCAAAGACTTTCTCTAACTGTTAACATACTGCTTATGGTGTAACCTACTAATTCACTATCTATTAAGGAGCTCC
>JABUQX010088786.1:0-15000 GCA_015478945.1 Trachelipus rathkii
AATAGACAGAATGGAGCACGAGGAATCTTCGAGTGACATATCTCTATAATACCTCCACCTCGTATCAATCTATCAGATATCCCAATATACCGATTCACGTATGGACTCTCGAGGGTGATCTCAGACTTACGTGTAATATCCTCCACGGAATTACTCACGGATTCTCGCGAGGATTCTCTATCATCTAACTATGTAGAGCGTGAGTGTGTAATTAACTATATTGTACTATATTCTATTAATAATTTTATGTATATATATTTATAATATATCATATAATTCATATTTCTATATAACTATTATCTATATATCTATCTATATCTTTATACTAATTCATAATAATACTTAATATATCTTAATCTTAATATATATCATATCGTATCTCATTACTACTCTTACATTTCGATAATACATTAAAAAACTAAACTGCTATCTATCGGTGAATCTATCTTAATCACTTTTCTATGTAGAGTAGACACTTCCACAAGATACCTTACCTTTGAGTGAAGGTTTGCGGAGTGTGAATAACTTACGAATTAGAGACGTATATATAATTATATATAAATGTCCATTACCACTAAGCCAAAGTATATAAATAAATAACTATTTATTTATATTAAAAAAGAATTGTATTCTTCTATTATTAATAATATTAATAAATATAATAATACATTTTCTTCACATATATCAGTAAAAATACCAAAAAAAAAAAAATTTAATAATATTTCTCAGTATCACTCAGTAAATAATTAAAACATTATATAATTAGCAAAGTATATACAAAATGATGTTATTCATATTAATAACAAATCCGAGAGAGAGTGAAATGAAGACGAGCGATGAGGTATAGAGATGAGTGGTGAGCAATATGAGAAGAGAAAGAGCGACGAGCACGAGAGCTCTAGCTATGAGAGAGAGGCTAGAAACGTTGAGATGAGCAGTATGAGTGATAAAGAGTTATTGGGGAGAAAGACTGCAGTTAGTGAGAGCTACAGTTATGATAGATACTATGAAGGAAGAGAGGTATGATATATGAGTATATATGAAGAGTATGATTTTCATTATCACAAGACACTCACTAAGAGTGCGAGAACTTTGTGACAATAATATTATATACATTAAAGTAAGAAATTCTCATAGACTCTCTTATTGGAAAGAAATTAAATTTACTAACTGATAGTTCACCCAATTTATGCAGTGTTATAGTTATGACTTCTACTTAAACTCATGTATTTCTAATAGTTTTGACGAGCTCTGAGTGTGCACAAGTCAAAAGTAGAACTTTGAAATAAGGAGCTACTTCTCGCTTCTAAGAGATTCAGCCATGGATAACTTAGAGATATTAGTTAATCAAGGTTATTGCATAGAACAACTTTAATTGCGATATATAATATACACCATTTATTCATGCTATAAATATAATGACAGTTAATAGTAGTATTTAATAACATTGATAGCTCTATCTCATCTTATCTATATATATAATATACTATACTATACTTGTATTGAGATGCATGTAACACATATATTATAGAATACTATAAAAAAGGACGTAATCCAAGGGGCAAAGATAACGATATAAAAATATTAGATAGATTTAGAAAGGTGAGTAGGAAGGAGGTTTTCGAGAAAATAGTGAGAGAGAGAGAGATACTATACGATCTGCATATATAATTAATCCTATATAAATTCCACTCCTACGAGATTAGGAGATATCTCATATCACTTATCATTGGAAAGCTCATAGATGTGTAATTGCATGATGAGTACAGTAGATACATTTACAGTGAGCTATGATGAGAAATATATATAAGACATCATCTATAATATATGTGAAGCTTCTCCTACTGTATTATATTAGTAGGAGCCGAATATGTATTATACACTTATATTGCTCACGTTATCTATCATTAATCCTGCTATGAGTAAACGTCATTCGTAAATTGAATTATGAGTAATATAGGTATACGGAATTGATAAAGACTCATGTTTACGCTACATTACTATAAATATACATGCTCCATATCTCTATTATATTACTCAATACACTCATATTCCACAAAATATTGTATAGAAATATGGCATATAATATTCATTATAATCTAACATATTTTTAATATAAATTAAGTCAAGTGCTAAATTAGAGAGAGCCACTTAGAACTTGGGCTTGATGCTGGTGAGAGCGCATATGAAGACTAAAACCACTCTCTCTCTCACCACAGCACAAAGGTTAGGAATAATATATTTTTTTTATATAATCTCATAATTTTATGGATAAATATTTTCTAGTGTGAGTAGAGTATAATTATGGTCTCAATACTCGTCTCTGAGTGAGCACTGCGATGAAGTCACTTGGAGTTGATGACGAGAGTACATTAAATACTCTCCTAAATGAGTATTTCAGATCACGGTGACGCATCTAGTTACATAACTTGTTGTAATATTTCTAATTATAAAAATTCAGGATGGTTAAATTATATCTCTTAGAACTTAGTATATCATAATTAATGACTATTATATAATATTATATATTTGTGAGTATAAAATTATATATATTAATTTTAGAAACTTATTAAGGGTTGGTTAGTATTTACATAATAAAGTAATAGGCCATTTTTTCAGTTTCTGATATGAGAATTTGGTTTAAACCCTTAGATAATATATATTAAGTTATAGTAAATATATGTTATTATAATATTAATTATAGTTAATATAAATTATATTATATAAATTTATTTAATATATATATATAAATTAAATATATATAAACATAAAATTATATGAGTAATACCTAGAGGTGTTATCTATTAATAGCGCCATAAGTTAGAATCAGATCCTTAATTTGAATTATAGTAGGTAAGACTGAAGAGAGATAAATCGAATAACAATAATTTTACTAATATCAACAGATAGACAGTAATTACAGATATAATTTTTTTCATAAAATATTTAGAGTAATCTTGTGAGTATAAATTTATCCTATTAATAATGACTGGTAGAAATTAATATTAGATATAATATAAATAATATATACAATGTAGAGTTTACTGCAAACTTTAGAATAGATTTTATTATCATAAGTTTATTATTACTAACTATAATAATTATTTAATAGTATATTAATTCACTTATGCACTATATTATAATATTAAAATATATAATGATATAAATATCTGCCTGTGCGATTAACGTTAGCACATTATACATATATTAATTAAGATAGTGCTACAATCTTCTCGAAACAAAATTGTGTACATATACAAGCCATACTCATAATTTAATCTCACATCTCTCAGTCTAAAATGAGATACACTCTATATATCTAATATAATTAAATACTTACTTTTTTTTACATATTTTTACATAATACATGAAGTTTATTTTTTTTTACTATATGATACCAACAATGACTTAATATTAAAATATGGTCTTTTATCTAACAGTGGCGTTATTAATAACTTCATCGAAATTAAAATGCAGGGTTTAATCTACTCAAAAACCAATGGTTATTATTAAAAACTAACAATAAAATTTATAACCATCCTTATCACATGGAATGACCCATATTATTTAACATATTACAATTAATATCTATCTAATCACTATAATTATCATCTACACTCAGTATGCTATTAATATTTATATATAATATTAATATATATATATATTAATATATAGTAAATATTATATATATAAAGTATATATAATTAATATTATATATATTATATATATAATATATATATATATATATAATATATTATTATATATTATATATATTATATATATATTATATATAGTAATAATAATATATATTATTGTATATAATAATTAAAATATATTTATATAATATAATATTAATATATATATATATATATATATATATAATTATATATTATATTATATATAATTGATCATAGGTATATATATAGTATATATTATAGTATAAATATAATTATATATATATATATTAATATATATATAATATATTAATAGTAAAACGTTTACGGTTTACAACCACGATGATACAATATATCATTAAGGAGTAGAGAGTGGAGTGAGTGAATCAACGTACTTAAAGGAATGACTAATATATACTTACCTACCTATATATATACATACCACGACCTCTAAAAAGCTCTCTCACAAAACTCCTTTGAATTACCGTAAGTGGAAAAATACTAGAAATGGAAAACAATAACAACTGCTATATAAATGTTCTTATTACATTTTATAAGGTGATTATAAAGTATTTCACAAAAATTAGTTAATCTGGCATTATATGGGAGTGCTTGTTAGGAAGCCTAATATTAGTTATATATATATATATATATAGCTTATTTAGCTTACTTAGCCTCCAACACTTTTAAGGGATTATTATTTATTTATAGTAAATCGTTATCACCAGGACGAATCGTGCGTATAGTGTGTCAAGGTAGCATAGGACCAACGAAAAGTATACCTGAGGAGCTAATTTAGTCCATAGTATCACTAATTATAGTAATATTTAATTAATATTAATATATATATATATCTTAAATTTAACTATTTAGTATAAATTATTACCATAAATATATAAATATAATACATCAATATATTTTCATGCTCATATTGGTTTGAATTACATTAATATATATAACATATGTTATATTATAATAATCAGATTCAGTCATATATAAATCTAATCACGTGGGCGAGTATATTAATCATAAATATTAATTTAAATTTATCAAAATGAGCAAATAATAGAAATATCACCTATCACACTATTATATCATTAATCATTATATATATATGATACCTAAATATAATAACTTATAATAATAAACTATATTATATATAATTGAGTAGTTACTGTAGTAAAATAATACAATATCAGATATACATAAATCTATGGCGTAACATAATAGTCCCTAATATATAAGTGACTATAATATACAATTATTATCAATAGTAATTTTAAAATATATTTAAATTTAAAAATTACCCCTTACTACTGGTAACAGTATGATAAATAAATATAACGGTGTGAGGAAATAATATAGGTATTAAATAGAACTATACAACCTGTAGAATTAAATTATAATTATAGAGACTACAAGTAGATACTAAGAGTGCTGGAAACAACACATTGAATTCATGGTTAGATCTCTGACTGTGTGCAATACGACATATTTAGTAGAGAGTAGCGGAGAAAATGGTAAGGAGAAAGATGAAAAAAATTATGATAAAAAAATAAAAAATACTAAATATAAATTATAAATCAATTATCAAAAATACTACATAAGTAAGTAATATGAAGAAATAAAGCGTATTAGGCGAATAAAGGATATAAATACATATTTTGAATACTCTAGGAAGTTAATAAACTATAATTATACACTAAAGATAAAAAATGAAAAAAAAAAAAAAGATAGAAATATGTATGGAATATTGATAAATATCTACACTTTAACAATATAAATCGTATTATCAGTTAATGAAGCACTCTATTTAGCAACAGCGCAATAATTCTCATGCTGTAGTAGAAGTTCGTGTATGTACCTATCGTGAGTTAATATATTATGAAATATAACTCAATATAATAATAAAAATATGAATATATATATAAATCTTATCTTTCAAGTCATTATAATGCATTGTTCACCAAGAAAATCACCATCTCACTATCACGGCGCTAGAATAAAGAATAACACGCGCATGCATAAGAGTTCTCGGATGAGATCGTGCGAGGCGTTAGGAGAAAGTCCATACCCGGGAACTTAACGCGAGGTGATACACGCTATGAAAGAGTGACATCACACGCAGAGCGAAGCCCCATAATCTCCATCCCTCAGCTGAGGATCATTCAATCCGGAAACCCCACGCCTGAGCTATATATTGAGATATTATGGGTGAGCTGCCTGGCGGAGCGCGTCAAGTGACTATAGTGTGCACCTCCAGAGATCCTAAACTCTCTATTCGCGATATCGTCGAGGATGATAAACGTCTCGTCACATCTACGGTGTATGCACTCACCGGTTGCTAGCTCCGTATACACTACCTAACATATTGAGAGTGCACCTAGAGCTTGATATATATACCTTAAAGATCCGCAAAACCTAGAGTTATAAAATATATATTAAGATATAAAGAAAGATATCATATATAATATATATTAATATATTACGGTAAAGGGGCCACTAAAAGAATATACAAAAAGCTCTCTATTCCCTCAAACACTTATATACATATATCCATCTCACTGACACATTATCGATGACTATATAGAATAAAATTGTCAGTTAATTGTAGTTATGTTATACTATGGTACAGACCTATAAATCATATTGCAGGTAGTTTACATAAAACTAATACAGTAGTAATAAATTAATTAGAAGTAAGTTTCATGAGATAAGTAAATCCTAGATACTTTTAAATAGCCTCCCATTAACTCCCCAAATAACTATAATGATACTTGAATTGTACTATAGCGAATTATATATACAGTATTTCACCATAAAGTATAAATGAACATAGCGCTATGAGACATTGAATGTCGCGGCCTCGCGCTACCTATAAAAAAGAGAAAAAAGACATAATATAATTATATTAACTCTATTTATGTGTGTCATCTGATATGTTATCCACTATGTGAAGTGGAGTTGAGGGATTGTTATTCCAATTTCCAAATAAAGCCGAGGGAGATACAAAGAATGTGAAATTACTAGACCACGAGCAAAAAATGATATCTTCAATCCCTCTTTCGTCTGTGATAGAGGTATTTGGTAGTTTTTTGAGATATGATATTTTTATCGGTGATTGTGTATATTTAACTTTTGTAGCACTCTCACCATTTCGCACTAAAAATGCGATTAATCCGAAAGTGCATCTCTGCGCAAACCAAGTAAGGTATCTTTTCCTCTTTCACACCTGTGTAGTCATGCATTGCCTAGTTTTTGAGATACTAGAGATTGATATCGTTTTATATACTCAATAGTGCTTTAAGGGATATATTGTAACTATTTTACAAACAAATATAAATCTTGATGCCTGATGTTATATATGACTACGACGATCTTTTTCTATAGAACTTGTACAAATATTTCTTCTGAACCGTGAATTGCCTAACCATAATATGGGAGAAGATACCCTCACCTACTGGGGAAATGTGAATCAGCTTTCAGAATAATAGCAATATTAAGACCAAATAAACCGCTCACCAGGTGTTACTCAAATGAAAGTGAATCAATATAGGGACAAGCAGAGACTCAGCAGAAGATGTTATATCATTGTACAAATATAATAACAATTATATTGGAATATTATAATATAATATACAACAAGCCAAAGTCAGTGAGTGCTGACCTATCACAATCACACCATACTAGCGCAGTGATAAGGAACAGCCAACCTCTCACTAATAACTTAGGCTGTACAGCCATCTGAGAAGCTGAGCAACATTACATAATAGGAGAGGGTATAGGTAAGTGCGCAAGCAAAATGAGATGTAGAACTAGATAACTCATGCCACACTCGAACTAACATACTTATCATATGAAATCTCTCATAGGATGCAGATGTACATGTGAGTGTCCTCATTCGATATAGGAGTAGCATTGGGTGAGCAGATCAAGCTGTGGAGGATTCCCTCTAAATCTTGAGATCTGAGAATGACCTCCAGCTTTATACATCACCTTACGTGTAACTATACTTACTACTACTACTACTGACTAATCTACTACTACTAACTACTATAGTACAAAAAACACTTCTAATAAATAAATAATAATAATATCACCTCACAGAGGGGGGGGCTCAAAGGACTATACAAATAATAAACAATACATAATAATAAACCCCATGACAATACACAAATAACATCATTCAGATGCAGTTATTTGTAAACTATAATAAATAATAATAAGAATAAATAATCAATAATAAGTGGAATCAAATATAACGAAGTAACTTTCAAGATAATAGAGTTGGAGTCATAATAATAATAATTAAAATGGCCGCGAACATAAAGTAAGTATAGATTAAGATTAAACGTAGATGTTGATAAAAACAGTATCGGAGCTTATCTATAATGAATTCCCAAATCTCAACTATCTGGTATATTCAAAGTTTAATGCTGTATGGTGTTTGTTATGAGCCAGACTATAAAGCATATCACAAGTATTTATAGAGTCATCAAACTAACTATTAAGTAATGACCTATGAGATTGTTAATATAAACTATATTTGTTAAATATAAATGATCATGAGAGGAGTTATAATATAATCCACACGCATTAAATTATAGTTCAGGTAAATTAGTTATAGGTACTAGAATAATTTATGTTATTAATTAATAAGTTCTCTACTTGTTCCGATTATATTTCAGATTAATGAGATCTAATAATGAAATAAATACAGATTAGGGATATAATTTATGAATGAATGATGTGAACTTATGAATTTGTATCATGAGTATGTAATATTAATTGACTGAATGATCACAATGGAGAGATTTATTCAGTTTATAGTTATCATAATGAATGAATTATGATTAGTAGTATACACATGCTATGTAAAGACATACTAATATAAATGAGCATGAAAAGATAGTATTCTTCTATTTCATAGTACAAAGATGGCTCTAGCGCTGTATTGTGAGAGGATTAGATGTTGGACACATTCCTCGATCAGAGGAAAAATAGCGTGTGTATAGTATAGAGTGCCGAGCATATAGCTGAGCTTGATGATAATGGCTTGAAACGAGAGCAGGATAAGAACTGGATTGAGTAGTTTATGATATGTGATAAATGGAAGGTAGAAATATGAGTTTGGGAACATTATTGCATTCAGGTCACCAAATATTGGTTCAATAGATACTATCGTAGTTCCCAAATGTTTAGTATCTATTAATAGCTTCTATTTCAGAGTATTACATTGTAAAACTAGTTAGAAATATAAAATTATTGAGAAAGTGAAGGAGCAGAATAAATTGTATTTTAAATATTTGTCTGACTGAATATATTTATGTTAAAATTTATTACTCAATGACTAAAAGTGTGCACAATTATATCACGGATCTCTCTGTGAATCTTTTTCTTGTTAGAAGAGAAATAGATAAGTTTCGTGATGAGAGATATAATTCAGCTGAATTATGAGAGAGTCTGATTAATACTTGGGTGATGATATGGGTATATTTTAGAAAACGATCAAGTAGCCGAGACGTCTATTAAAGAATTTGTCGAGAGCTGGGCAAACTTTGTTTATGTAGTTTGAGCCGGAGAATGACTTGGTGCGTTAATGTCTGACGTTTATTAAATAGTTCAAATAATAATTTATGTATAAATATTTTTAATACTGAGTGAACTACTCTCAATTTGTGATGCTGAAAGGTAGTGTGCAATTCAATGAAAAGCTATCAATGTTTGACTAGGTATCACAGCCCGTTTTGCATAGATTGGTAACACAGTTAGTGAATACAAGAATTTTTAGACTTAGGATAAATAACTGCAATCTCTCACTTAGCTAAAGTTGTGCTGATTGCTTGATAATAGATAGGAAACAGTGTGCAGGTTAACATATTGAAGATTTATTTAGATATAGATCCTAGTTATAGTCTACTTTACCAATTTATTAATATGATGTAGTAAAGGATTTTTCTTTCGCAATAAACAGCTATCCATAAACATCCAAACGTAGAGTATTGATTATGCGATATTTCTCTGATTGATATACGCGGAGTTATATTCTTAGTTCAGGTTATGATATGTGTAGCTTTATTGAAGGGAAATCCCGTTATGAGTTATCTGCCGCTTAAACTATATATGTACGTATGGTACGTAAATGATAATTGGTAAGGTTATGATAAAATTTTTGCTAAATATTAAAATAGCTTTAAGGTAGAAAAAAAAAAATAAACATGATATGTTCAGGTATGTTTAGAAAAGTGTGAACACGGCTAAAGTTACGTAATACTCTGTACAGAGATGCAATGTTTAGTTGATACTCTATCTATTCGTAGTATACACGTAATTGGATTCATTCTGTTAAATGATGTGTTCTGTTTACTCCCATGCGAGTAAGATATCTTACGTGTGTTGTCGGTCTGTTAGCACTTTATTTATCTGTGTGCTACAGTAGTTATTGTATTATGGAATAAGCTTTGAATTCATTTAAATTTTATAAATCTTACGTTACGCATCTCTAAAGGACTAAAATTATAAAATTATAAATCTGCAAGTTATATATATTTAAATAAGAACATTAGTATTTATAATTAGTGTGAGTAGCTTCTCTATATTGGCTCCTAGAAATGATATCGTAAAAAAAATATTAGACATTGAATACCAATAGATACATATTACGTTTTATGAGTTAAGCTGTAAGTAGAGATTTACTTGTTATCCATGATTATATATAACGTAGAAACTATATTAGGTATCACTTTTGTTATGTAAAGTTACATTTATATTTTTTGCGGTGGTGTGTGGTAATAAGGATGTGTTAGGTTTTGCTCAATGTGTTGTTAAGCAAACGATTTGAATTATATTTACTCTAATTCAGGTGATGTTATGTAAGCTTTGTCAGTTAAATCCTGTAGATAAAAAATAAATAAAATTTAGCAAATATTGGTTGATCAGTATGATAAATTATACACACAAGAATTATACATATTTTGTTAAATAATTACCCATGTTAATATGAAATTTAACATTGATAAATGTTAGAAATATGATTGACAAAGAGTGAATATAAGTTACGTTTTTTGCATGCTATGGTTAAGTATTTTACTGTTGTTAAGACATTGAAACTTTGTTTATGATACCAAGATTTCTTATCGGTGCTTGATGTGTGTTAGGTTTGTCTTTGATTACTTATTATAAATTTGTTAGTTTTTTTTTATATCATATGTTAGCTTTATTAATGTGAAGATATTGTTATTTGTATACCATAAATACACTCATATATATATAGTATATATATAATACTATACTATATAGTATATAATATTATAATTATATATAATATAATATATATAATATATATATATATAAAAGTAGCCCGTATAATCCAGTCTAAATCCATCATTTAATAATAATACTGCAACCTCCCATTGATATTTACTTTTACGCATTGAAAATCTCTAACCTATAAAAACTCTACACCTATACCTTTGCTCACTTTATAGCCACTTATGAATATTTATACCTTACTTAATATGATATTTATTTAAAATGATATAAAAAAAAATGTATTTATAGAAAAAATCTTCGCTGTGTCAATCTAATAATTTAAATGTTAAAACTTAAATAAATAATATATAAACAACGAAAAATTGAGATGTAATATAATATATAATATAATATTATATATATATTAATATATAAATATATAATATATATATAGTATATACATATATAATAAATATATAATATATATATATATTATATATATAAAAGAGAAGTCACTCACAATATGGATGAAATATTATTTAAAGATAATGGAATATAGCGAGTATCATTTTAATAAATAAGTTAAATGGAGTTTGATGTTTTGATACGAACTGAAAATCAGTTGGTTGTTGAATCGTAAGTTTTTAAATAAGTGATTAACTAACTAACTCTACTACTACTACTAACTCTACTACTACTGACTACTACTCTAATCGTACTACTACTTAACCTCCCTCCCGTTCTTCAATGTTCTAAAGTCCATCACTCTCTTCGTAAACAATGTATACTTATATATATATAATTACTTACTATATATATATTATATATATAATATATATAATTATATATAATAATATATATAAATATATATTATATATAATATTATATAATATATAATATATATATATATATATATATTATATATATTATATATATATATATATAATATATATAGGGTATAAAACTCTGATCTTTAAAGTTATATTAAAGTTATATAAAAATATAATTTTAAATTTTAAAGTCTAAGTCGTTAAAGTTTAGCAACGAATAATAACGTGAAAATATAAAATGAACCAGCTTGATTAAAAAATTAGGGGCACATATATTTTTTAATATAAATAAAAAAGATGTAAAGGGAAAATATTGGTTAAATAGAAAGGGTGGGATAAAAAGAGTGGGCGTGGGGGCCCCTTGGAGGCTGTTTGGCTACTAGCTTATACTGGATTTAGGGTCCATGAAAACATTGATTTTATCATGGAAATACTTGACTAAACTTTTTCCCAAAAAAAAAAAAGTTTTTTTTAATTTTTTTTTTTTTCAAAAAAACATAAATGTTTATTCCAAAAACAAACAATAGTTTTCCAGACCAAACTACAAATGTTTTTTCGCAAACAGAAGTTTATTCAATCAAAAGAAAAATGTTTTTCACAAACTTTTTAAAATGAAACGATTTTTTTCTGAAATGAAAGATAATATTTTCATAGAGATCCCTGTGTGGTCTCGCGGTTATCTCTAAGAGTGTTGAAATATCAATAACTTCTTCTTTTGGCAATCATGTTGAAAATAATATAATTGGACCCAAATTTTATTGATTGGAATAAGTATAATATGATTTAACTAACTTGGCAACAGCACCGGAGCCGCATACCGTTGTTCGATACAACAAGAGCACCTATCGCATTGACTACATTTGATCTACCTTATTAATAAACTTCATTTTACTTCTTTTTTCCTTCCTCATTTCTTTCTTTCTTCTTTATGATGCTTTTTCTTCTTTTTTCATAGGAGATGACCCCTCACAAGGAGAACCACTCAAAACTCATCTTGGGAGTTCTGACACACATACAGAAATTGAGTTCTAACACCATTGAAAAACAATAAATGCATTATTTCTTAATGTCCTAAATGTGGAAAGTGAGGCCAGAATTCCAATCTGGCATCCGCAGACTTATACAAGCCCGGCTAAACCGGCTAAATGCGAACCGACTCAATTGCTACAATCATATGAAGACTAAAATCTTCTTAATTATATTCCTTTTCTTCTTTCCTTCCCTTCTTCTTCTTAACTTCATTCTATACCGGCGCTTGATTCTTCATTGATTCTTTCTTCCTTCTACTTCTTCATATCTTTCTTTTTCTGTCTTCTGTGGAATTCACTTCTATCTTCTATACTTTTCTTTTTATATTTCTTGCCTCCATCTTCTTTGTCTAATAGTAATTTGTTTCAATTTCTATCTTTAATTCATGGTGGACCCCATCAGAGGGAGCAACTCAGAACTCCAAATTTTTGAGGGTCATGAAACCATCAGAAAATGAGTTCTTACACCATTAAGATAAACATAAGAAATATGACCCACAATTGTCCTAATAATGTGAGCTGGAGCCAAGAATTTCCAAAAGCTGGCTCACTTCACGCCACCGCACAGTAGCTTCGCGGCTTCCTGCCTAGATGACTGATAGATCCACCACTATATATTTAACATATCAGAGACCATTATCTAGTTTTCGAAATCATTCTCGTCTATACGTTTCACCAAATTTCAGCTTTCTGAGTCCATTTTAAAGTTTGGTGGGCGAGCTAAAACGGGTTAAAACGGTAGCGGGTTAAAACATTGGATGCAGCAATGTTGCCACATATAAACAAGGCATGAAAAATTTGAAAACGATACGATATCTCTAACCCACCCGATGCTAAGATATGTTAATTATGTTTATCCAATATGGCTCCGCAATTGGCTCCGGCTCTGACTCCGGCTCCGGCTCCGGCTCCGGCTCCAGCTCCGTCTCCAGCTCCGGCTCCGGCCCCGGTCCCGGCCCCGGCCCGTATGGTTCGCCATTTAATTTAACATCGCCATTCTATTTCATTTATTCTCTTCTATACGCTCACCAAATATCAATCTTCTAAGTTCATTTTTTGGTTTTGGGGGCGAGAACCCCACCCCCTTTGGATGTAGCGGCTTGAAATATTCGATACAACGATGTTGACACATATAAAGAGTGGATACCAAATTTGAGGGGAATATGATGTCTCTAACACCTCCGTTGCCAAGGTTTGGTATTTGGGTTCAATCGAAGTCGATTGAAACCGAATAAATGCCCCCCCCCGCTGGGGCCATGGGGACTCTTGCGTTTGGGGAAATAACCACGAGAATCACATTTTTGGGATGTTCTACCCCTGTTTGACACCCGTCATGATAGGTTTTTGATTAAGGGTAAGCCGGCCACGAAAAACGCATGTTGGAGAGTTATAAAACCGTAACGGCTAAAAAGCCACGCTCGGCAACAGCGGGAATCGACTCGGCATACCTCAAAACATACTAGTCAACACCGAGATCGGCTTCGTAGCTCCAGAAACAAAAATGCTGCACACGTGAATTAGAAAAGGGAAGCAGGGGTACTATCTAAAACTAATTCTTACTAGGAGTGACTCGATTTCATCGTAAACCACAGGAATCGATTCAGCAGTATCAATTATGTACTAACGACACCACAATATCGGGTATATTCCGTAACTAACGATATATCGCTTTAGAAGTGCTAGAAAAGGGGAGCGGGGTACTAACTCATACTAGTAGGGCCAATAGACCGTTATTAACCACACCAATCGACTCCCCATACCTTATAACATAGGGGTAGACAATCCAATATTAGTGTATTTATGACGTAGGTTAGCGCTGTGCTATTAGGTGCTGAGAACCAGCCATGCCAGCTGGTTCGCCAAGAATGGTTGTGGCCCACCTGGGCGAAGGGATGAACCGTGCATTGATGAGATACCATAGTAAGGGTCCGTCGCGGTCCCGTGAAGCTTTTGTGTTGATTTTTCAAACTGCAGCGAGTTCTCACTAAAAGATATAAGGTGGTGGCTGGGATTTCTTTCCAACTTGCGTACTTTTTTTAACTGCTTTTCTGTTTCTGGTGCATGAGACGCACCTTACCCCAAGTCAATGGTGGGTGAAGATATATATATATATATATATAGCATATATATATATATATATATATATATATATATATATATATATATATATATATATATATATATGTTGGTTAGGAAATTTTGGTTAGGAAAATGTAA
>JABUQX010088786.1:20000-21608 GCA_015478945.1 Trachelipus rathkii
ATTATTATTACATATATATATATATTATTATTATATTATTATATTATTATATATATATAAATATATATATTATTATATATATTATATATTATTGTTGTTACATATATTATATTGCTATGCTGTTATATATTATTGTTAAATATATATACATTATTATTAATATATATTATTATTATATTATTATTATATATATATATATATATATTACATACATATGTTATATATATAAACATATACATATATATACATATTATTACATAGCATATATATATACATATAAGAAGATAGTTAAAGTACACTATATCATATTTATTATTATATATATTAAATTATTTATTATATATATTATATATATATATTGTTATATTATATATATATATATTATTATTACATTATTATATTAATATATATATATATGGCTATTGCTGGTTGGTTATACATGGTTGGCTATTATTATATTATTACATATATTATAGTTATATATATATATATATATTATATACATATATATATATTATATATATAGTTATATATTATTATTATTATTGGCTATTATTACATATTGTTATGCTGTTATTGTTAAGGTTGGTTATTATTATATTATTATATATACTTGTCTTCACCCTTTGTCTGTACATATTATTATATAGTTAGTTGTTAAATATAATAATATATATATAAAGTTATATTAGCTGATATTATGTTATGAGTTGTTATATATATATACATATATATACATATATATGTATTATATATATATTATTATTATTACATATTATATATATATATATATATTATATATTATTATTATATATATATATTATTATGTTATACATATACAAATATACTATTATTAATATTATATTATTATTATTATTTCCATATATTAAGGTTATTATTATTGAGCAAGTAGTTAGTAGTATATATAGCATATATATATATAAGAGTATATATATATATATATAGTATATATATATATATATATATATATATATATATATATATATATATATATATATATATATATATATATATATATATATATATATATAAACTTTTTTCAGATGTCAGATTCAAATGTGATTTCGACCTCCACCCCTTCCACCTCCGCAGCTTAAACAGGTCAGCAGCCCTCCGCTTCAAATCGTGACTAGTTACCGAAGGTGAAGAAAGCCCTATTTAGGAGCAAGCTAAGTATACGTGATGCCATCCGTATGTCAATTTTCCCTGGTGATGAATCAAAGGATGATCTTCAGTTCTCTGATGACGACGAAGACTACTACGGATGGCCAGCTGCATCGGCCATGTCTGATGATGAGGCAGCAAATGCAATATCTTAGAAGTCTTTCATCGCTCATCCATCCATATATATATATATGCATATATATATATATATATATATATATATATATATAAAAAAAAAATATATATATATATATATATATATATATATATATATATATATATATATATATATATATATATATATATATATATATGTGTATTCATATATTTATGAAGTTTTTATGCAATGCGAAAACGCGAAAGCGTTTCAATGATAAATGCGAAAACGGTTGCGACTAACGTCTGATGAACTGAAGTACAATG
>JABUQX010088787.1:0-20000 GCA_015478945.1 Trachelipus rathkii
ACGAGAGAGATATATATATATTATATAATATAATATAATAATATATATATATAATATATATATATAATAATATTATATGTATATATATAATAAATATAATATATATTATATATAATAAAAATAATATATTAATAAATATATATAATAATATATATATATAATAATATATAAGTAATCTATATTAGGTAAATATAAAATAAATATATATATATATATATATATATATAATATATAATAATATATATATATATATATAATAATAATATATATATATATGTATATATATAATTATATATATATATTATATATATAGTATTATAATAATATAATATATAAATAAATATATATATATAATATAAATAAAATATATTATAATAAAATATTAATATAAATAATATTAATATATTATATAATAGTATATAAATATTACTATATATATATATGATATATATAATTATATATATATATAATAATATATAATATATAATATATATATATAATATATATAATAATATTATATAATTGATATATATTTATAAAATTAATAATATATATATAGAATATAAATATATATATAAATAAATAATAAAATAATATATAATATATAATCTAAATATATATATATAATATATAAATATATATATATATATATATAATATATATATTACTATTGTTTGCTCTACTCAAGAATTTTCACCAAGCGAGCCGCCACGATAATATATAAACTAATATATATTATATATGAATAATCTATTATAATAATCTATATATATATATATATATATATACTTATATTATAAATATATATATATTATAATATATAATATATATATATTATATATATAAATAATAATAATGAGTATATATAATAATATATATAATATATATGATATAATATATATCATATTATATAATATATATAATAAATATATATATAAATATATATATATATATATATATATAATATAATAATGAACTATAATAAACAAAGGTGGGACACCGTGTAATGATAGAAGTTAACGTCGTTAATTCTACGTTAACAAAAAAATTAACGACGTTAATCATTAACGCGTTTATGGTAAAGAAATGTAGCTGAAGTTAACGTGTAATCGTTAACGTTAACCGGTCTTCTAATTTTTTTACAGTTATCACGCACCGAACCACTCACGCGAAGCCATATTCAGGAGGGATGTTGCACGCCAAAAATTCATCCGCTAGCGCAAATTACGCAGAATGAACAGAGACGCAGGCTTAAAGTGACCGGGAGATTAACAGCAAGGGAAACACAAAGAAGATGGAAGAGAGTTCCACAGAAACAGTGGTGGAAGAAAAAAAGGAAACACCGCAGCAAACCTAGCCTGAGTTACCAATATCTACACAAAAACTCGTGCGCAGAACAGCAACCCTTGTGCTACTAGGGCGTCCGTAAGGGGGTACGCGATGGAAGTTCCCGAACACTCTGCCGCCGCGATACTATACGAAAAGAGATAAAGCACCAACAATCCGCCCGCAAGATAAGGTCAAGTGAACTGTGAAATACATAACAGTTATAAGCCTTTTGGCTTTTGACGACCCTGTCCAAAAAGCCGGGTGGAAACCAGAGCCCCCAGATATAAGAGCAGTACTCCATATATAACAAGAATGCAGACCTTCGTATAGCGGAGTAACTGAGAAAAGGAAAACAGTCCTCGCCAGTACAACAGAACTCCATTCTTTAAAGGACGCCCCATAAACCGTTGTGATTGTGAGGTTCCAAGACATTTTTTTTTATGTTAAGGCAAGGATGTTTATTGTCAACAGAAAAGACGAAAGAACCGTCAAAAGAGATAGGAAAGCTTAGAAGGTATTTAGAGAGGGAGAATTTGTAGAAATTGGGTTTTAAAAATTGAATTTTACAAGGTTAGACACCGCCACCCGCAAATTCCTATCTAGCACGAAGAATAGAAATCGGAAAGAAAACAGAGGAATCAGCAGTAAAAGAGAGCAGCAATTGAAATGAGTTGAAGAGTGAAGGTCCGAGTCCTCGGCATTGAGGATAGAGTAGATGGCAGGTGAGAAATCATTAATTGAAAGTAGAATAAAGTAGGAATGAGAACGAAACCTGAGGACCCACTATGACAGAAATAAGAAAGAAAAGTTCGCTCCATCAACCATAGCCGATGTTTAGCCGACTTGAAAAGAAAGCTAGACTAAGTAGCAAAGAGATGAGGAAAGAGGGAGCCTGGGAGAGCATGATGCGTGCCATATACCCGGTCAATCTTTGATATGTGAGCGCCACAAAGCAAGTCTGCCAGTATTCCTAAAGAGCGGAAAACATAAACTCCGTTTAAATATTAAAGTATTCGCCAGTAGACTTGAACCACTCAAAAAGCCGTACTAGCGAACGAAAGAACTAGATGAGATGCCAGATGTCTAAGAAGTGAGAGTTAAAGGGTTTCAAAGATCTAGATAGAATACAATGAGAGCTATATGGCGATAGTTAGAAGGACAGAGCGGCTTCCCTTTTTCCGGAATAGGTTGGCATGTGCGTCTTCCAAGCACTGAGGGAATGCTGCCGTAGTATAAGACATAGTAGAATATATGAACGAAGGGTGGTGTCCAGCAACTAACACAATACCCTCAAAACCGGCTTTTCCAACCCCTGTGTTAAACATACTAAACTGATAAAACAACAAGAGTAAATAAACACATTTTTGAGCCATTGAGAGGAGCGTTTATAGAAATTTTGAAAGAAAAAAAAGTTTATCTCTTTAACGAAATCGAATCTAATACAATTAAAATCTGAGTAAGAAAATATTTTATAAACTCTAAATAAGTTAACGTAACGATGAGGAAAAATTTAACATCGTAATAGACCGTTAAATTTTCGAAATTAACGAAGCGTTAAAGTTAACGAAAATTAACGAGTTAATTAACGATAACGCTTTAACAACGATGCCCACCTCTGTATATAATATATATAATATATATATATATAATATATATATAATATATATATATATATATATAATATATATTATAGTATATATTATAATATAATATAATAATATATTATATATAATATAATAATCATAATAATATATATATTAATAAAATATTATATATATATATATATAATTCTTATACTATATAATATATATAGTATATATATATATATAAATATAGATATATAATATATATATACATATATAAGTATATATATATATAATATTAATATAATATATATATAATATTAATATATAAATAATATATATATATATATATATATATATATATTATATAATATATATATATATATATATATATATAAATACATAATAATATATATATAATATATATATATATAAGTATATATATATAATATATATATTATATATATATATATATTAAATATAATTATAATATATATAATTATATAAAGTAACATATCAATAATAATAAATATATATATTTATATAGACTATTATACTATATATATATATATATATATATTATAAATAATATATATTATATCATATAAATATATAATAAGATATATATAATAATATAATATATATACTATTAATAAAATAATATATAATAATATTAATATATATATATATAATATATATATAATAATATATTATATATTATATATATATATAAATATAATATAAATATTATATATATAGTATAATATATATTATATATAAATAGTATATATATTATATATAATATATATATATATATATATATATATAATATATAATATTAATAATATATATATAAAGTATATATATAAATATATATATATATGATATTTATACTATATATATATATATATATATATTATAATATATTAATATATAATTATTTAATGAGTTTGGTAAACCTACCCGCCAGTATCTAATCTCTCGTCTGCGTACATCTGCGTCCCAAGCACCGCACTTCCTCTTGAGTCGCCATGACTCATCGCGCACCAGCACCTCAAGGCAGCGAGTTGGCTCGAGTAGTACAAACGTATATATATATAAGTACTATAATATAAATATATGTATATCATATAATAATATAGATTATAAAAATAGATATAATAGATATAGATATATAATATATATATATAAATATATATATATATAAATATTTGTATATATACATATATAAGATATATAATGTATATATAATGATAATATAATATACTAATAATATAATATAATAATATATATATATATATATATATATAGATATATATAATATACTATAGTAATATAAAATATATATTATATTATTAAATAATACTTAATATATAATATATATAGATAATATATATATATATATAATATAATATATATATATAATAATAAATATATAATATATATATTATATATAAATAATATAAATATAAATATATATATTATAAATATAATATAGATATAATATATAATATATATATATATAATTATATATATATAGTAACTAACGATAACTAATACTATATATATATACGTATATAGAATATATAAATATAATATATATATATATTATATATAAATAGATATAAGTTATTAACGCCCACACGGAACGGGAGCTCGGATCAAACAAAAATTTTCAACAGGTAGCCTTTGAAGATAAATAATGTCCCCACACCGCGCGAAACTCAACCTTTTCTCTTTCATTTCCTACCTGTTCTAAGCGTGGCCGAAATTATCATTAATCATTTCACCTGTCCAACACGGTACCTTACACCGGCAATTTAGTGCTCCGAGACGCCGGCGAACCACAGGCGCAGCACGTCCTTCCATACCCCCTAAGCGCGGAGGGGCGGCGCGATACCCGCGCACACACCCAACATCCAACGCAGCCGGCGTCTCGGTGCCCTTCGCCGGAGGGCCGTGGCCAAATAGTCTCCTCCGTAGTCCCACCACCGACTCTGCATCGATGCGGTATAAACAGTAATTCTTATTAAAACAAAACAAACCTAGTAACCCTAGAAAGTCTAATTTAAGTTTTAACGAGTAACCGTAAAAAGGTCCTAACATAGGCTTCTTCTTCCAAATAAACTACTACCAAATTACAGTAGTAGGTGATTGGTAAAAAGAATAAAACTATATGTCCATAAACTCTTCGAACTGAGGACAAATCCTTTGCCAGGCCCCCGTGAACAAACACCTTAGTATACGATTCCCCAAACTGCTAATCTCGTCAACAGTCATCCAGCCTCATTGTTAAGTGAGCTATCGCCTGCAAATATTAGCACTGTACAACTCATATACACCAACCTCACAAACCTATCACTTTTAGAGACCTTCAAGTGGACAACAAACGGTCTTGGCCGAGTGTCTTTTGCTTATTGAATAACCAGTTCACCTCAATAATTTTCTTATCAAGCAGAATGACCCTTCTTGTGATGAACCATGCAATCCCGAGAACAGCGTCTTTAAGTTACAACAAAGCTAATAAGTTATTCAATCAATTAGAATCTGTCACTTTGGAAAACTACAAGAAACATCTACAGAATTCCGATGGGTAAATTTAGAGAATATGTTGACGAATTCAAAAAAGAACTTTAAAAAAATGTACAAATACAAGAATTCATATAAGTCCATGAACATGTATCCGAATGTCCGTGGGGTAATGCAACGTTTGCCATACTCATATGAATCTTCATACCTATATCAGTTATATGATACTATATACAATACTGTCAAAACTAACTACAGTTATAATTCCATTACATTGTATCCGAATGTCCTAATATCCGTTTACATGCGCACCGCACCGCAAATATAGAACCAAAATATTAACTACCAAGTATATATATATATAGTCCATATAATTATATATATATACTAATTATATAATATATATACTATATATATTATATATTATATATATAATATAATAAAATATATCTATATAATATTATAATATATAATATATATATATAGTAATAAAGATATTAAATATTAATGCCCTCAAAAAAAAGTTAAATCAAATACAACAATAAATCTTTACCAATAATTTATATAAATCTTGGCCCAATAAAATATAATAGTATATAAAATATATATATATATATAATTATATAAATAATAAATTATAATAATTATATATATATATATTATATATAATATAGTATACCCTTCGATGTTCAAGACTATAATATAAATAAGCAAATACACTAACCAAAAAAAATTAGACAGATGAACTCTTAACAAAAGATAATAAAATATATACTTGTAAATAACACTTCACTGAGAAATTACTTAACAAACATCGAAAATTGTCAGTGTGACCAAATGAATGCAAAACCAGCTGATCAAATAACAGCTGATGTCTTAAAGCAAAGAGTTGCCAACTAGTAATATAACAAATCTTAATTTCAAATAAATAAAATGTGACTTTGGCAATTTTTCGTGTATAAAACAATAAAATTTTAATCGTTAAACACTTTATATTTGTTAACACAAATGAATCTTTACCATATTAAAATAAATACACTCCAATGATAAATACCCTTACCTGCTAGTGATATATGGTAACACCGCAGACACAATGCATTTGCAATTCGCATTCACAGACGATGCTTTTAAAATAGCGATGCGAAATTACAAATAAACACAATTATATTTAAACACAGATTAAAACACCATTAGCTTTACAAGAAAATAAGCCACGATATTTCCACACAGACAATTAAAAAAAACAGTAAAAAACCATTACTACAATTACTTTACAAAAATATAAAATAAGACACTCCACTATACAAGAATATGCACACAAAAAAATAATAAAAAAATTGATCAGACAAGGCGACAAGCGCATACCAACTGTAAGCACTTTGATTAACAACGAATGAAAGCAAAAAGATATCAAATATTCATAATTTTACTATTTATACAAATCTTCGTCAATCAGTTTACGCTTAGCCATCCAATTCAACAATCCTAAAATATTTATAATATTCAATGCATCAACTTATTAATATATTTATATTGAAAAACAAATTATATTAAACCTTTCCATATTTAGCGTTCTTCTAGTTCTAAGTTCCTGCTATCTTTTTTTAGATGAAATCATTATTTTCTTCTAAACATCGAAACATACCAAAGCCACATCACCTCATCTCTTTTATTGACTCTCTCTAATATCTTGTTATGCTTACATTTGTTACATCACTATTAAGTTATATACAAAACAATAACATAATAATAAATGCGTAGTATCCTTATAACATGTACAAAAATATAAATTAACAATAAAATAACTAGATATATAGACACCTATCATATCATCACGGCTTTGTGAATGACGATGAATCAAATCTTATCTTCCTATGAACTCTAGAACCAAATTCTCAAATTGCTGTCATCCCAATCGGAGTGCCTTCTCCCCTAAAGACGACAGAATCGATACAAACGGTAAATCAAGAGAAACAAAGACATATTACAATCGAGCATAGTTTGCCGATGTATTCACAAAGTAAACGAATAAATTTCTAAATACTTTTTGAGTGCATTACACTCTTTGGCACAGTCCCTTTTGAAGCCAATTGGTACATTGCTTATTACCACGTGAGTAAAAATTGGTCTCATTCACTCAGGCTCCTCTTCTGTAGAAGACTTCTGACAATGGAGCCATGTGTTGTCGCATATACACATGCTTACATGTCATGACGACATTATCTCACCCACTAATGGATTAGGGCAAACTTGAAGTTTCCTCTCGAAGAACATCACAAGAGTAGTCGGTGTTTGCGCGGGTCACAAAATATTAAATCTATTTCCAACAAAATAATCAGCTTCGTTTCTTTCATCTTTTATTTTCGTTGTGACCATCTTTGCTGGCATTTTCCTTTGACATACAACTACTAGTAATTTCTTCTACCCAGCCCTCCTCCGGACCTACACTCCCTCTTTCTCGTTATCTCCTTTCGTCTCAACTTCTTCCATATACACAACCATGTCTTGGTGTTTTCTGTGTCCCTCTTTTGACACTCTCTCCCTTTCCTGCCAACTTCTCTCATCTTCCTTGTAAACAATAGTTTCACCATGCGGTAACTTCATTGAGACTTTCTCATCATCAAATCACACTCCTCACTTCTACAATAGTTTCACATCTCTTTTCTCCTGACATGGCTCCTTTACTCCTCCTGCAGTGTGTTCTCTTACCCTCTCTGCACATAACTCTCTTTATTATCCAAACCTTTTCCATACGCCGAATGTCTCTCTAACACCACCGTTCAAACCTTGCATTGTCGTTTCACAATCATTGACCGACGTACCACTTTCCATCGATCCGTCGTCTCATCTTCACTTCTTATTTGATCGAAGTAATATTGCACAATGCCTTTCCTTCCGCACTGAACGTCCACGAGCCCTGCTCTATCCCTTGGTTCCGAAACTTTAATACACGAAGCGCGCATTGAATTCTGAGTGCCCGCAGTAATAATCAGCTGAGGAGGACTCTTACACTTCTCCTGCGTTCCGCAAATCCGTACGCAAACTTCCTTTACACTACACTCTACTTCCTCCTGAGACATCGCATCTTTCTGGTTACTTTTAAAAGTCTCTGCCCGTTGATTAGTTCTTTGACTTCATCACCGATGGGTTATATCCCTTCACCCACATCTACAGACACCCCTCTCCAAGAACTTGCTGTGACTATCTATGTCACCGTCTCACTCATCCTCACATCTTCAACCGCCACATCTGTTTCATCAGACAACTTCCGTGCCGCTACATCGATGTTTCTTGAAACATCTATCATTCCTGTCTTCTTCAACTCACATTAATAGACTTCGGGATCAACTTCATCTTTTCCTGTAAACGTTCTCGATTTTCATGGTAACATCTGCACCTGCAGTCATCACATTTGTGATGTTCTCCATGGTGCGCGACATCTTTAATACACTGATGTCAAAGCGACTGGCACTGACAGGTTTCCCTCTGTAAAACTCACCTCATCTCCAAACTTGCCATTTCCAATTATGATTGTTTGGTAGGTTCTTCTTGTGAACCTTCTTCAGCGTGCTCAGCGATGGGGACCAGCAAACTTCTATGGTTATGCCCGACCTTTACTTTACGAGGCCCTCGACACACGGTCGACTCCCAAGCGAGATTAGGCTGACTTATGGCAATGCTCCTTGACATTCCCGAATACCAAATCAATATCACAACCTCCGGCAAACACTGCCTTGGCGTGTCTCCCTACGCTAATAAGGGGTATCACATCGATATCTGCAAGCGGAAGCTTCCGATCACCGTACCGTCCCAAACGTATTTTCAGTGTGTCCCAACATAAACACCTTTCGGCACAAACCTTTCGCGCACACCACCTGACGTTACATCCATCATCTCGGAGTTTGACTTTAAAAGCCATTCACCGCTCGCATACGTTACAGGTAGGTGTGGACGTTCGGTCAGCTTTCACCTCATATCTCATTCAGGAGCTTACGCGCTTCAAACCTCAGAGTCGGTGCTTCTTGCCGTTACAGAAGACTCCGGACGCTCCCGTGCTCTTTGCTTCTTCCTTTTCTCCTGAATTTGTTTGTCCCCATAGTAAACATTTCGGTTGAAAATAAGGAGCGGGCTCGACCAATTCCCTTGAGGAGATGCCCTCTCCTTTGGACACTTAAAAGCACGCTGGCACGTCTCTCGGTCTCACGGCTACTTGCGAACGTGAGTAGTTCTCGTCCGCGCCGCCCCACTGCCGAATCACGCTTCATTGTGAGTGCTGCTCGAGCCACGTTGGTTGCTACTTTTTCTGATTACGTACCATTCGAGAGTAACCACTGCCATTTTTGATCTATAATATTATATTCATTTGCCTTTTCTCAAGCGTGAGTGTGATCGCATGGTGACTATTCAGCTTGACAACCTGCTAAACGCATGTGTCTTTCCATGTATCCTCAACAGTATATCTCTTCTGCTCCGCCTTTCTCGTGTCGACTTTCCCTTAAATAGGTTGCGAGTGTCCTTTTGGCAACCGTATCAAGGCGTTGATTCTATCGCACCCCACGACGAGAAAAATTTCGATTAATATCAAATCACGGTGATCAGGTATGTTACATACTGGAGTCCTCTGGTTAAACTCACTTGTTAAGGAGCTATAACAAAAGTAAATCTATCCTGGTTAAATAAACTTCTAGGATTAAATCATTATCGGAATTGGTAAAGGCGCTAGGAAAGCTATTATTATTTATACTGTTGCACCCTTACAAAACGGAAAAATGGGCGTACTGGCTATCTATTCCCGTACGAGACCCATAATCCTCTCCGAATAAAGCACCTATTTACAAACATTACGGTAAAAGAAACCTTAATTTATTCGAGCACAGCGCATCCCTTATTCACCTGACCTACCCACCCTCTAGCACGGAAAAAAGCAATATTAACCTTGTTAGGGAAAACTGCGAAATCCATAAAATATTTGTCTCCGCCCTAGGCGCAAAAAATTTTTCAATAGGGAAGGTGTTTGAACTTTCTGCTTGCTCTCAAAACACATTAAAACGAAATAAATACAATCATAAATTCGTTTTTTTCTTTTCGTCGAAGAAAGGAACTCAACTTCGGTACTATAAATTGATGAAGCGAGGGGAAGCAACTCAGGCTTCTCTCTCGACTATACACAATAAACGTTGAAGTTGCTACAAAAAAACTGCACGAGCACTCCGTTCGCCAAGCCGGAATGGTCTGTTTTCACGTACAGTCCCAGTCGAAAACAAGCCCTATGTCATCTGAAATGTCATTTTCATTAAAATACTTTTACAGCCACCGATACTCTGGCAAATGCTTTTCCGTCCTCTTAACTAATCTTCTTGGCTTTTTTGGGAAATACAATGAGCACGATTAAGTTCTTAGCTTTTCTCTATACCATCCGACTATAACAGCTCCCTGACAGAACATTAAGCCTTTTTTCCACAGAAAAACTCGTCCTCAACTTACCAAAAACTTAAAGCTTATCTCCCTCGCCTTCATTTCATAGGACTTCTACACGCTCCCAATAAACCGAAGAAGCCCCCCAAAAAGACGAAAAAAAAAAAAACCGTCTGAAAGAATAACAAAAAGGGAAAGTGACAAAAGGGTTTTTTTGGAAGGGGGTTCCGCCAAATCGTTGCCCCCCCTCCCACTGGATATATACTCCCACTCACAATTCAGATTGCTAACTTTTTCTTTTGCTCACGAAAATAGCCCCAAAGCAGACAGCGGCAAAACCCTTATTATGACCTACCCAAATCATGAACAGACTACCTAATTTTAGAACAAAAGGCCTATCTAATTGAGACATCGCAGAGCGGTTCCCTCCTGGTAACTATGATAGACTATCATTAATACTTGCATTTTTACAGCAAAATAAACAACACGAAACAATAATGGTATGACAAACAACAAATTTTACCATACCACCCGTAACTGCTAACGCAACACTAAATGCAATACATTGAGTCCACGTAAGACGAGCTCGTCAACATTGAAAAAAACAACAGGAGTGACACAAAAATGATTAAAGGGAAGCGGCGCACAACAAAAGAAACAGAACAAAGAAAATAAACAAACCTATCAGCCCGACTCGAAATAGTATTACTAAAATCCGGGAGAGAATACCTTAGAATCAGAGAACCTCCACGGTAGAGCTTTTTACAGTCCTGAGATGGGGGGGCCCTTCTACCAAGGAGGAAAGGGTCACATGTGTATCGAGAAACCCCGCTCTACGCATTTCCTAAATGATATAAAAACTGATATAAAAATTTATCTAATATGAGGTATGAACATCACTATTGTATTCACAGGTAATAAAAGTAAACAAATAAACGCAACACCAAAGAAAACACCGGGGGAGAAAAATCTAGTCTATACTCGAGAATCTCTGGATAAAAATTAAAATACGAGGAAACCGAAAACCGAATCCATTAAACCAAAGGGTTTATATGGAGAAAAATAAAAAAATGACTCCACGAAATCCCACCCTGTAAAAACAAGCGAAAAAATAATAGATAATGAGGTAGGTGAGAAAAAATAGCGAAAATACAGGGTAACAACCCTTACCTGCTATATTTACGTATAATTAATAATGGAAAACCGGGTTTATTGTTAATTAGGCATAAAAATATCCCCCACCTATACCAAATATTAACCCCTCCCCGAATAATTCTGGATTATTTATTTAAATACATAAAGTTGGTATAATTGGCGAGATAAAGAAAAAGTTTTGATGTTGGATGGGACTCAGAAAGGGGTTTATGTTCTAAAAAGTGTAGGATAAACAACAAATCCGCGACAGCCAGGAAAATAAAAATACGAACAAAATCGTTATCGGGGAACTGAGGGTGGCGTAGGCAAGTTTGATACTCAAACAGAGATAATGTGTAAATCTGGCACCACTATTTTGGGTGCAGACCGGTCACAGCTTACCGGAGTGTGTCAATAACCCATATTAGAACGCCGCCTACGCCAGTACATAAGCATATAATAATTTACCGATAAATACATGAGGCTTGTGAGATATACCCTCGTATAGTAACATCTCTCTTCAGTGTAGTATACCCTCCACATCCTATATTAGGGATTAAGGCCCCTAGAGGTGAGGATCTATTTTTTCATATGTCCAATGGTCCACGGGCTACACATTACCCCAGGGAGACCGCCCCTAATATGTGCCTACTCACATATCACCTACACTATACTCTGCCCATGGAGCTTACTGAAGCCGTTTATGTTATTAGTATAATATATATATATATATATATATATATAATATATATAGGTTATAAGAGCAAATATTATAATACTAAAATATCCAGTGTTTCCACTATGTTTCTCAAGACGATTAAACCGAGGGAGGGGCCGCCGCTCTCTGGTGACATCCACCACACGTTGTGTTAAGAATTCGACCAGAACCGTGTCGGCACCGGTCAACACCAGAAACAAACAGTTTCCATATTGGTATTCCCAACCAGCCTGTCTCTGCGTTATATGTCTCCCACGACTAATAGCACCACAAAAGAAACACTCACTCCGCTCAACACTACCACAGACATCATATAAAATATTTGACGGAGTAAATAAAAATGGCCCAAGAATTGAGCCCTATACAATTATTTGGAAAAAGAAGGAAAAAAAAACTTTTTTGATACGGCATAAAGTATCTCACTTCAATTCACAACTGTGAGAATGATGAGAGAATTACAACATTGAACACTAGAAGATAATACCCCCTGCGCACACGGTTTTGAAGACAGAACGCCACATAATAACTGACGACTGAGCTTTACATATTCAAAAAATTAGCAATGAAAATAACAAGTACTTGTAGCACATCTAAACAACGCACAGAAAAACATCGACTGGGAGCCTCAAGGAAATAAGGACTGGAATGAAGTTCACCCTACCATATAAGAAACCCATGACGGGCAAGGAAATCAATCACCCTACAAACACATATAACGGGTTAGGGGACCATATGGTTAAAAAAGATATCCTAAAATTAAATGATACCAATCATACGGGTACTCTGGGCGCCTTCGATACTTGACTCCAACATGCCAACATAAACACAATATTAGAAGAGCAACACCACCGCTCCGGTAACAGCACAATCCAATACCATAAACAAACGAAACTTAAACACTTAGAGTCCCAAACCCCTTGATAATAAAGTCCTAAAACAGTAGATAAAATGTTTCAGCTTCTTGTTAATTAGAAAGAAGACACATAATAACGAGACCCCACTAATGACAATAAACTTATGAGCATTTCGCTAATCCCAGAAAAACAACATGACGAAGGGTAACAAACATACAGAGAAAAAACCCCAACGGAAAAGTCTTTATGACTCTGTATAAACCTCCGTAGAAATTTATCGGAGACACCCCAGGGTGCAATTAACAAAAGAATGGACAAAAAAATACAACGGGGTGAATTAGACACAAAAAGAGTTTTGAACAATTCTTGAGATCATTCACTCCTGCCACGCAAAAAAAAGAGTTCATGTCATACTTTCGGGCTTAAATCAGAAGAAAAAAGAAGCGTCGCTTTCTGTGATCTGTACGCCCCCGTGGGGTGAAGTAATGGTGTATAATACCAAAAAGAATAATAAACCATCGAGCGGATAAATGAAATATTAACCAGCTATACTTTAATCCAACCGAGGGGAAAAAACCGAATATCTATTTAAAAAAGGATATATTAAAAAAAAACAAAAAAAAAGAATTTGACAAAAAATAATGGTTATGATATTTTGACTCCCTTCACACACCACTAACAAGAATAAGAGCAAAATAGAAGAGAAATTTTTTTTATTTTTGAAGACAATAGATATGGAGAGGGTAGTTAAAAAAAAATGGAGGAGAAAACACAGATATAACTATGGGTCTGAAATTTGCGAACTACCGGGGGTCAAGAAAACCATACTGGGCCCGGGGAACGCCAATGAGAAATAATTAAGACTAAAATATTTTTAATAAAGAAAAAATAAATAAAAATTGAAAAAAGAGTAGTCTCACTTCACACCACCCCCATCAAGAAAAGTTAAATATATAAAGATATCATTTACCTGGGGAGACGAGTCCCCGTATAAGTTCTCCCAGGAACGAATGTACAACGTCAAAAAGGGTTGGATTCGGTTTTCTGCTCCAAGGCAACAATTGCACAAAAAGGTCGGACAAAAAACAACGAGGTTAAAGAGAACGGAGCAAAAAAGGGCTTTCAGTCCTTGGAACCCTCTTTATTATACAGTCCAAGTGTTTAGTGAAGAAATATAAAATGGAAAATAAAAATAAATATAGCATTGTAGATACCCCATAATACACTCTGAAAAAAGAGAAAAGAAATATTAAATAAAAAATAAAATAAAAAATGATATACCTCACTCACCCTCAGAACGGACCCCCCTACACAGGCTGAAAAAACAAAATAAAAGTGGGGGGTTTTTTATTTTAATCCGGTCTACCATCAAACATGGTATTTTTATATTATATTATAAAAAAAATACGCATAAACCAAAAAAAAAGTGCACCTAAGGTTATTATCAATACCTTTCTAATTGATTTGTATCTATTTAGAGAATAAAAAAATAATCGGGACCCCCCAATTAGGTGAAATAGGTTTTTGGAAAAAATTTATTACATAGAGAAAAAATTTTATGGGCTATAGTAATGGAAGCTAGTGGTTAAAAAAACAAAAAAGAAAGAAACACATACATGCAAGGAAACAGTATAAGCTAAAAAGAAGCTACACAGGGTTTCACTCAATTCCACATGAGACAGAGGAAAATGGTAAATCCAGGACTGTCGGCCAAGAAAGCAGAATGTACCAGAAAATGGTAAAGGGAAATAGTGTCACAATGACAAAAAGAAGGAAAGGTTTCTCTCCCCCCTCCCACATAAGTAAGTCCGCCACACAAACCGCCCAAAAAAAAATGGGGGTTGGAAAAACTAAATTGTGTTACAAGGAAAATATTGAGATAAACAATATTCCGGCACAATAATGAAAAGGGTCGGAAAACAAGAGGTGGGGGGCAAAAAGAAGGAAACCCACATAAGAAACCAAAGAAAAAACAAGGGTATAATATATAGTATATATATATAATAATATATATTAATAAATAGTATATATATAATATATATATACATACTATATATATATATATCATATATATATAGTTTAAAAACTATTAAATATTATGCTTCGTAGAGAAAAAGAATTTAACCCATCAAAAATATCAACACTAATGCTTACCATATATTTAAAAATCTTTGCCCATATAATATATATAATAATGTAGAATGATATATAATATAACTAGTATAATAGTATACTTATGAAATATAATAATACTATAGTATCTATACGTATATAGTATATATTATATATATAGGATATAATTATAGTATGATTTCATTTCGACTATGTGATATAATACAAATAATAACTAGACAGAAATATATTAGTAACAGATTGAACTTAAACAAAAGATATTAATAAAATTTATTGTAATATTAAGATATGTTTGGAGAAATACTTTGAAAACACGATTTCAGTGTGAACCTCTTAAGATGAGCAAAAAACCAAGCTGATCAAAATAGCTGATGTTAAAGCAAAGTGATTTGCCCCAACTATAATTATAGTGGCCGACAAATCTAATTTTCAAAATAAACAATAAAGTGATCTTTGCAAATTAACGTTAAAGAACACTCCGAGACAGATAAAAATTTATCGTGTAAAACACTTTATAATTGTTAACATCTTATACAAAAGAATCTTACCTATATAAAAATAAATACACTTCAATGATAAATACCCTTACCTGCTAGTGTATATAGTAACACCGCAGACACAATGCATTTGCATATCGCATTCACAGACTTTTAAAATAGCAATGCGAAATTACAAATAAACACAATTATTTTAAACACAGACCTTAAACACCATTAGCTTTTACAATAAATATACAGCCACATATTCCACATTGAAAATTAACACCAATTGTTACCATGTAAAAACATACTACAGATACTTAACAGAAAATAAAAATAAGACACTCCACTAATACAAGAATATGCACACTAAAAAATAATAAATTGATCAGACAAGGCGACAAGCGCAATACCAACTGTAACACTTTGATTAACAACGAATGAAAGCCAAGAAAGATATCAAATATCATAATTTATCTACTTTATACAAATCTTCGTCAATCAGTTTACGCTTAACCATCCAATAACAATTCCTAAAATAATTAATAAAATGATGTATCCACATATTAGTTATTTTAGAAAAACAAATGTATATTAAACATTTAGCAAGACCGAAAATTGGTATTTCTGTACAATTTAACTTCGTCCACAAGAAATCACAATTTTCTTCTAAAATCCGAAACATAAAAAAATGCATTTAACAATGTTGAGCTCACCATATAATAAAAGCATAAGTATTATTCAACACACATTTATCTATAGAATATACAAAACAGATTGACATAATAAAAATGCGTAAGTATCCTTATAACAGTTACAAATATAAATAATAATAAATAATATAAACCTAATATAATAAAAAATAATATAATAATAAAATAATAATAATAATAATAATAATACTAGATATAATAAAATAATAATAATAATATACCTTAGAATTATCACGCCTTCGGATGGTAATCGCTCAACTTCGCTTTCAAAAGTAAAATTTTGATCAAGGGAAGTGTAGCGGCTGCAATGATCTCAGAATTGCTCCCCTTAGCGACAGAATTTTGACGACCGCTACAATCAATATCACGAAATATAGACAAATGAAAGATATATTGCAATGGCAATGTTGGACATTACTTTACAATACATAAATGAGCAATGTTAAATATTGTGTATAAATGCATTACAACAAGTATTTTTTTTTTCACTTTCCTATTAAAATTTTACCAGGAGATTCCAAAAATGTATTCCCTTTTGCTGTAGCTATTGTAGTTTTTAGATATATTTTTTCTTCATTCGACCCTAAAACGTCTATTATGTATCAATAGAGGCTACCCGTGAAAATTTTTTTTTGATCCGAACTCCCGTTCCGTCATGCGTACGTAACTTTTACCATATATATAATATAATATATATAATATATATAATAGAAATAATATATAGTATATTATATATAATATATGAATAATATATATCATATCATATATATATATATATATATATATTATATATATAGATACATATATGATATAATATATAAAATATATATATAATATAATAATAATATATAAAATAAGAATTAATATATATATATAATATATATAGTTATAGATATATATAGTATAATATAATAATATAATATAATATTATATAATATATAATAATATATATATATATATAATTAATACTATATATATAATATATAATATATAATATATATATATATAGTAATAATAATATATATATATATTATATATTAATTATATATATAATATATATATATATATATATATTTAACAGTATATATACCAGTAGGTCAGAAAGATACGCAGGTGTCCGAGCGATTTTTCTATAGCCCTTTTTAGAATGAAAAATAAATCATCCCTATCATGACGTTTTCGAGCATAAAGTGATCCAGCAATATTTTAAAAACCAAATATAGACATTTTCCTTACAAAAAAAATAATTTAGCCACGATAAATAATTTAAAAATTATATATTGACTTAAGTAAATAACTTTTCTGAAATACAGAAGTAATTTCAAATATGGTTTGTATTTTGGCAGTGAAGATTTGTACATGGCACACACACGCAAGATGCCGAAAATTATGAAACATGGATGAAATACGATCAGAATATTTCACATGTATATTAGGTATTAATGTAGATTTAAACGGAACTCCGTTCGTATGTACGAGATTCATCTTTTAACTTTAGAATAACTTTTGTAATATAGAAAAACAAAAAACAATTTTTTTTTTTGTTGAATATAGTTGATCAAAGTGACGAAATCCATACTCCTGGTATATACCAATAAATTAACCTAAAATAACAAAATGTATTTTCGTACCCCCGACTACATAATTGTCCTGCACGTCTTCATCCAATCACATTAACAGCAAGAAATACCTCAATTTTCATTTTCTAAACAATAAAATAAAGTTTGAATTCGACCATTTGTGGGATTTTGGTAAGAAAATCAGAAGGAGTGTAAGGTGTTGTCAAAATGTGTCGTATATTGTTAAGTTGAAGCATTTAGAAAAAAAAATGTAGGAGTTATACGAAAAATGTCAAAAACTGGGTTTTCATAACATAAAAAAAAAAAATGCGCTACTACCCAGGAAACATCCAAAAACGACGTTTTAGAGGTCAGAAAAACATTTGATTTGCTATTCAATTGGTCAAAATTGACTGAAATTTAAGAACTTTTTGGCTCTTTCCAGTTTGAGGCAAAAACTGGACCAAAATATAAATAACAGCAGTCTCCCCTTTATTGAGATTCTCTCTTTTATCTTCTAAAGTTTTGATGAGCAGTCACAGACTTTTCCTGTGCTTTCCTCACTTGCCAATTTATTCTTTTTGAAAAGCTTTGTAAATTGAGATGAGTCGATTCTGCTATTGTGAACTTTTCCTGAAGTTTTACCTCCCTTGCCTGAAAGGTCAACTTTTTTGTACTTCGGATTTCTTTCTTCTTAGGAGAAAGCAAGTTGGTAGTGAGTCCGACTGAGTATGAGAAGAGAGTGGGAGAGAAGTGAAGAGAAGAATGCTCAATAAGGCAGCAAAGGAAAGCCTTTTAAATAATTTTGCTCGCACTTATGTCAAAATTTTGCTTACGCAAATCTTGGCATAAGTACGAACATAAATTTTAATTTTTACGAATAATTATGCTTTGGGATGCTACATTACTTCCCATGCTAAACAAGGAGTGGTAAAGTATATAAATACATAAAATAAAAGAAATGATAATCATTCAAATGCATACTTATGTTAGGTGCATTCGACAAGCCCTGCAAACATCACAAAACATTTTCAATGGTACTAAAAAATTAATAAACAGAAATATATTAATGGACAAAGACAGTTCAATATGATATGCATTTCTGCTTATTCCTTAGACATTATCGACAGCATACAACATTGAATGTAAGATATAAACAAAATATTAAAATAGTAATATTATTAGTAATTCAAAAATATTATACGAATGAAAGGTACACCAAATTTAAGCATATTTGATTATATCCGTTAGATATAAGCAAATATACAATATTTGAATGCGAGAAAATACAAATGTTATATAAAATTTTAATAAAATTTTTAGAGATATCGCGCACAAGTTATTCTGAAAATGTCACTTGACGATGAATCGTGGAATTTTAACATTGGTGAGAAAACTAATGTCCATACCGTGAATATTTTGATCGCATATAGGCCAAAATTTGCGCGTCTTCATTTTGAGAGAATCTGACACTTGGTATGAGACTAAACTTGGTAGAGATGCCTTGAAGAAGAACTTATTGCGATTCTGGTTTGATATAGGATTTAATGTTCT
>JABUQX010088787.1:22500-27500 GCA_015478945.1 Trachelipus rathkii
TTATAATTATATTATATTATTAATATAATTATAATTAAAATAACTCTAAAATCATCATTTAAAGATTTACTGTTGAATAATTAATAATTAATAATTATACTTCATTATTTTATTAGAGTGTACTTTATAATTTATTATTATTATTATTATTATATTATAATTAATTATTATTTATTATTATTATTATATATTAATTTTATTGATTATTATTAATTATAATTATAATTATAATTATAATTATAAATGATAAATATAACTATAAGTTATTATAAAAATTTATAAATATAACGAATTACGTTAAAAAAAAAATGATTGGAATGATTATATTTTTACTATTTAATTATTATTAGTATTAATTATTATTATTATTATATTATTTATTATTATTATTTATTAATTATTTATTATTATTATTATATGTAGAGGTATGCATTATTAATTAATTAGTTATTATTAGTATATAGTAATTATTTAGTATTATTTAGTATTATTTAGTATTAATAGTATTCATTATAATTATTAGTTTATTTTACAGTAATTATTAAGAATATTATTTAGTAATTATTAAGTATTATTAAGTATTATAGGAATTATTAATCATTTTAGTATTAGTTAATATTAATTAGTATTATTAGTATTATTAGTATTATTAGTATTATTAGTATTATTAGTATTATTAGTATTATTTATTATTTATTATTTATTATTTATTATTTATTAGTTATTGTTTATTGTTTATTATTTATTATTTATTATTTATTTTTAGTATTTTTAGTACTTTTTAGTATTTTTAAGTATTTTTAGTATTTTTTAGTATCATTTTTAGTATCTTTAGTATTTTTAGTATTTTTAGTATTTTTAGTATTTTTAGTATTTTTAGTATTTTTAGTAATTTAAGTATTTTTCTTCTTAAGCTAACTTTAAAGTATTTTTCTTGTAAGTACTTTTAAGTATTTTTCTTTTGAGTATTTTTAAGTATTTTCTTGTAAGTATTTTTAGTATTTTTATATTATTTATTATTATTAAATTTATTTAAATTATTAATTTTTTATATAATACTTATTTCTGTTGCATATTTTTATTCAATAAGTATATTTTAAAACCCCTTTTATTAATCGTTGGAGATTTTCGTTAATGTTTTACAATTTTCCATTAGTTGTAACTGATTACCGTGTATACCTACAGAAATTTGCATTTTAATATTTAGATTTTATGTAAAAAATTTTATGTTTTAATATTATGAATTACTAGAATTAAATACTTCAATTAAAAGAATAATTCTAATATATTATCAAACATGAAATTCAACTGGACATTAGGTATTATATAATAAAATATTAATATTATATAATAAAAGTCTTAATAAATACTTCTAACTTTAAGAAAGTTTTACAACAAACATTCTCCCATTTATACACGTACTTGATTTAAAAATTATTATTTTCCAAAAATAACTATTACATGAATAGATAATTTGCTAAAACTATAGTCTTAATACTGAATTTAGTTCTTTTTTTTAAAATAATATTCATACTACAAATTATTACTTTAAATTACTAAACTTAGAATATATTATCAGTCGGAAATTATTTATTTCAAAATTGATCACTGAATAAATATATTTTAAAGCAAATGTTAAAAATTATTTTTTTATTCAACAGTTAAATTTAAATTTATTTCTCCTTTAATTGAACTACTAAAATTTCAGAGCAAGCAAGAACACCCAGCTTTAATTACTATTAAATACATTTTAAACTTTCATTTAAAAAAGTTATAATCATATTTTCAAATTTAATTGTATACAAAATCTTCCTTTTATAGACAATAATTATTCATACTAAATGTACCTTTAATTGCTCATTGTAATACAAATACTTTACATAATTGGATTAATTATAATGAAATTATTGGTAGCTACACATAATTGAGCTTCCTTTATGAAAGTAATATTTGGGTCGCTGACCTATAAAACAAGAATATATATATTATATATATATATATATATTATAATATATAATAATATATATATATATATATAATATATATATTAATATTATATATATATATATAATATATATTTTATATATTATATATATAAGATATATATATATATATATATATATTATATATTATAAGTCAGTGGCAAAGAGTGGCATATGTATCGATCAGTCAAAATCGCTTACAGTTCCCCGGTCCCTATTCCGACAGTTATATATATACTATATTATATATATATATATAATATATATATGATATATTATATATAGGTATATATATATATATATAATATAATATATATATAATATATATATATATAATATATATATATATATACCAACTCCTGTGTGTAAACCCATTCCAAATTTAAAGCTTCTTTTTTTTTCCTGATCGAAGGCTTTCGTATAGCAAATTGGGATGCGCATGTTTTCTTCTTAATTTTTTTGTTATGCCCCCTGGTCTCCGCGTCCGTGCTCTACATGAAGATATTCTAATTGGTCTCCGTCATTATTCAATAGATGTAAATAATTTTGTAGAATTGTATCATGGTCCCGTCTGAGAAAGTCCGCCTTATCTACAGAAAACATTCCTAACTCTCTCAGCCTCTCCTCATAGCTCTTATATGCATTTCAGACAATATCCTAGTTGCCTCTACTTTGCACTCTCTGCATATATATGCATGCCGCAAATAAGCGAATTGACGGCGCACAATTCTGTATTATAGCTTTAACATAGCTTTATATCAGTTTACTTTTACTTCTGTTGCTCTTGTAAACAACATTGCGATTTATTAGGCCCAGCATCTTATTAGCTTTATCATTTCTTCAAACAATGATTAGCTACTTTCAAATTACTGCTTAAAAATTTACACCTGATATCTTTTTCTTGGCTCCACAAGGTTCAAGCTAATCCCAATTCATATCGCATGTAAAACTGTTTATTGAGAACCCTAGGTGGAAGAACTTAAAATTTTTACTATAAAAATTCATTTGCCACTTTCTGCCCACCAAGAAATTTATCAGATCATCTTTGAATTCTTAATACAGTCCTTCACGTTTTCCTAACTGAGGTGGCCACTTGGTATCATCTGCAACTTAGAAACCTTGCATTAAGTCCCTGGTCTAAATCACTTATATATATGAGGAACAATGGTAACCCCAGCTGAACCCTGTGGGGACACCACTCTTCACTATTCCCATGATGACTTATTGCATTTAGTTGTACACACTTTTTTCTATTCCACAACTACTGCTTTAAATCGCAACCAATTCCTTGAACGACACTTGACCTAGTTTTCACCACATAGTCTTTCTCTCTATAATACACCATCTTCGCTCCTATTGGTTAAATCTGATTCACGAACCTTATATCTTTAATTTCAAGTACTTTCTCTCCAACAGTCATCCTCCTATGCGTTTTTTTCTGCACTTTTGATCGGGCTGAATGGGGGGCCTTGCGTTGCCTCTACGCTAACTATAATTGGAATGACGCTTTGACTCTGATGACGCCTCGGCTTCTGCCACTAAGGTGGGAGCTGTAATCGTTAACGGGATGAGCAGGTTCATTCCTTTCTTCGACGAAATCTTTCTCTCCTCATAATCAATTGTTCGATCGTGCTTGTTCTCTGGCATTCAGCTAGAGACAGCGCGTATCCGGGAGTGGAAAAATTCTCGTTCTCCTATCCACTCTCGCTAATTTTCACTCAGCTAGAAACTCGTTGCAGGATACTCTTCGAACGAGCATAGCGGGCTTTCATCAAACGAAATGCGCTAACCTCCTTGGATCTTTCACTCTAACAAATCTTTCTGCCGTCTTGCCAAAAACATCTCTAACAATTTCTGTTAATCATCTTTTGCCCCTCTTATTCGATCTGAGGCTCTGTTGCCTAACTTCTCCAACTGAAAGGCCAAATCATCTTCGGCCTCCTATGTTTCCTCTAACTCCGCAACCTTTGACGATTCTGGATTCTCCTCCTTCTCTTCTCTTTCCTCTCAGGTGTCGCTATTTTTTACTGTGTATTACATTTGATCGGGTACACGGGCTCCTGAGATCTATGATACGTTAGGAAGGCGCGGTGGCCCGGATGGCATCCTCCCCGAGTTTTGAGGAAATGTCTTACGCTGCTGACCTCGCCCTCGTTCAACTCTATTCTCTATGTTCCAAATACTAGCACTTTCCCTCAGTGTTGCAAGCACGCACATTCCAACCTATTCCAAAAAAGTGAAGCCGCTCTGATCCTTCCAACTATCGACCTATAGCTCTCACTTGTATCTATCTAAGATCTTTGAAAAACCACTTCTTAACATCTCAACTTCTTAGGCCATCGGAATCCATTCCTTCTTTCCCCCGTCTCACCAGTACGGTTTCGGCGTTCAAGGTCTACTGCCGATATACTTTCCTATCTAACAATTATGTTTTCCGCTCAGGAAACTACGGGAGACTTGCGTGGTGGCGCTCGACATACTCCAAAGCATTTGACCGGGTATGCACGCGTCACTGCTCTCCATAAGCTCTCCTCCTTGGTTTTCCCTCCTTCTCTTTGCTTACTTATGTCTAGCTTTCTTTTCATGTCGCTCAATATCGGATGTGGTTGATGGAGCGACTTCTTCTTTTTCTGTCAATAGTGGTGTTTCCTCAGGGTTCTTCTTATCTCCTACTTATTCTTACTTTTCATTAATGAACTTCTCACCTCACATCTAACTCTAGCCACTCTTATGCGATGACTCGACCCTTCACTCTTCAACTCATTTCCATTCTGTCCCTCTTTTTCTTCTAGAATTGCATCTCGTCTAATCTTTCCGAATTCTATTCTCGCTGGATCTGGATAGATTTCCGATTGGGGTCGCTAAACCTTGTGAATTCAATTCTTTAAAACTTCAACTTCTACAAATCTCCCTCCTAAAACCCCTTCTAACTTTCCTATATCTTTTCGACGGTTCTCTTCGTCTCCTCCTGTTTGACAATATAAACATCTTGCCTAACAATAAACAAAAAACTGTCTT
>JABUQX010088787.1:32500-38044 GCA_015478945.1 Trachelipus rathkii
TTAATCCAGACAAAAGCAAAGCTTTTACCCTAACAAATCTGCAAAAGGCCGACTTAATATAAAGGCACATATGAAGTGGAATAAATCTCTCTATAAATGTTAAGGAATCACCACCCAAGGTCTTCTTCGGTGGCAATATCAAAGCTTATTATTATCAAATACTAACTCGTACTTCTACCATCATAAGGTTCATTTCCCAACTAATAGTGATAATTGCCTATAACTAATATTACTATCAAAGTTGCTATTATAGTTTTTCTTATTATCAGCAATCCTAATGTTGATAAGGATTATTATTATTTTTTATTATTATTATTATTATTTATATTATTATATTATATTATTAATTATTATTATTATATTATTATATAATTATTATATTATTATTATTATTATTTTTATTATTATTATTATTATTATATTCTATTAATTATTATTATTATTATTATTATTATTATTTTATTATTATTATTATTATTATTTATTATTATATTTTATTATTATTATTGATATTATTATTATATTATATTATATTATTATTATTATTATTATTATATTATGTATTATTATTATTATTATTATTTTAATTTTAATTATTATTATTATTATTATTATTATTATTATTATTATTATTATTATTATTATTATTATTATTATTATTATTATTATTATTATTGATAATTATTAATTATTATTATTATTATTATTAATTTTTTATTATTATTATTATTATTATTAATTATTATTATTGATATTATTAAATTATTTATTATTATTATTATATTATATTATTAATTATTATTTTTTATTCATTATTATTATTATTATATTATTATTATTATTATTCTATTATATTAAATTATTTGTAAAAGTTTTTCATCAAACCGAAATATAAACACACTTAACTGCAAAGTAAATAAGAATTAAAAAACATTATAACATGGGTAGAGTTAAACAACTTTCCCTAAACCTACAAAAAAAAAAAAAAAAAAAAAAAAAAAAAAACAAATGCCTAGTAATAACAAATCAAAAAAACCCTGTTCAACTAAATGTAAGAGCAAAAGATATAAATATAAATCGGCTATCGTCTGCCAAGCTTATTAGGTGTTATCCTTGATAACAAGCTTTCTTTCAAAGAAAACATAAATAGTCTCATTAGCAAACTATCATTTGGAAACTATGCATTCCTTAGATAACGAATGTTGTCGAAATTATATTTTAAAAACCTTTACTACAGTCATGTTTATCTTCATCTACTCTATTGTCTATCAGTATGGGGTTGTGCAAGTGAATACTTGCTACAACCTTTAATCATTATGCAAAAAAAATAATTCGTGTAATATCAGGGCCCCGACATTACCGTGAACACATAACCCACTATTCAAAATTTTTCTATGCTAAAACTTCATGATATTCTACATGCCTTACAGTAAGTAGTTCAACAATGTTAATCTGCAAAGACTTTTGGCTGCATAATTTTACAGAAACCAATGTTTAAGAACAAAAATATCATCTTTGTAGCTCAAATTCCCTTCCCTAGACAAAGCAACTTCACCTAACGAAATTCGGAGGGCCATATCCTACAAGGTGCATCGATGAGTGGAAATAATCTACCTAAAAGATGTTCATGAAGGTCACCCACCCATTGGGTTGTTTCGCCAGAAATATGCAAAGCTTCTTATTATCAAACAATACTATCAGGGCTTCCTACTCTTAGTTAAGGCCATTTCTATAATTCCCATAAAGATTATTTATATAATTTGCTACAAGTTTCTCTTAGAGATTTATCAACGCAAGGCTAAAACGATCTGATGCCAATGAGTACCGATTATTATTATATTATTAATATTCTTATTATTATTATTATTTATTAATTATTATTTATTAATTATTATTATATTATTTATTATTATTATTATTATTATTATTATTTATTATATTATTATTATTAAGTTATATTAATTATAATTAATTAAATTATAATTATAATTATAATTATAAATTATAATATAATTATAATTTAATTATAATTATAAATATATTAAATAATATAATTTTATTATTATTTATTATTTATTATTATATTATTATTATTAATTGATTATATTATTATTCATTATTATTATTATATTATTATTATTATTATTATTATTATTATTTATTAATTATTATATTATATTATTTGATTTATTATTAATTATTATTATTATTATTATTATTATTATTATTAATTACTATTCATTATTATTATTTATATATTATTTATTTATATTTATTTTATTATTATATTATTATTTTATTATTATGTATTATTATTATTATTATTATTATTATTATTATTTATTTTTATTTATTATTATTTATTATTATTATTATTATTATTAGCATATATTATTATGTATTATTATTATTATTATTATTATTATATTATTATTATTATTATATTATATTATTATTTAATTATTATTATTTATTATTATTATTATTTATTATTATTATTATTATATTATTATTATTATTATTTATTGATTATAGTTATTATTATTATTATTAATTAATTATTATTATTATTATTATTATCATTATTATTATTATATTATTATTATTATTATTCATTATTATTATTATTATTATTATTATATTATTATTATTACTTGTAATTGTAAGTTTAATTGTACTGAATTGTAATTTTATTACTATTATTATTATTATTAAGAAATTTTATATCACCTAATTAATATGAGATTTACAAGCTTTTTCCAATTTCCTAAAGGTATTCAACGCTTCACGATTGATTTTCTGTAAGGACTATTCTAGAATAAAATAGAACAACGGCTTTCTGAACTTTTAATCTAATATTTCGCCTGGCACTTCAGGCATCATCGGACGACAGTTAATGACTAATTTAACAATTGATGAAACAAAATTAAATATTATTTAAATATAAATGTGAAGTAACAATATAATTTTATAACTAACGTACAATCTAAAAATCCTAAGATAATAAATATATAATA
Source organism: Trachelipus rathkii (assembly GCA_015478945.1). NCBI lineage: Eukaryota > Metazoa > Arthropoda > Malacostraca > Isopoda > Trachelipodidae > Trachelipus > Trachelipus rathkii. Next base: position 35,518 of record JABUQX010088787.1, read on the forward strand.
ATAATATTTATCTATCAACCTAAAAAATGTTCAAAAAAATTCTCCATTTCATTATAGCTTGATGTGATTAACTTGGCTTGTGTTTTTATTAAGAGGACTCAGCCCTGCTCAATTCAAGAAATTTCTGCACGGTGTAGATGTCCAATATTATTATTATATTATGGGGCTGGCCTTTGAGTACCTCACAATTATGGGAGGAAAAAACCGAGATGGTTTAACAGCTAGAGCTTGAAACGTTCTTTTTGGGAAAACACGTGGATGCTTGTGATAGGGCCCCGTTACTATTTAACTCAGTGCGACGCGGAGTCCAGTTGTCTAATCCGCTGAGTGGGGGTGTTTAGAGATAAAATCTCACAGAGATTTACTCTCCATCGCGGTTTCGAAACCTTGGATACTCGCGTCGCAGTGTTAAAAAATACTCGTGATCTCAAATACGGCCATCCAGTCCCAAAAGGAACGCTTCAGAGCGTAGTATTTAAAGCTCCCGTTTTTCTCATCCATAATTGCTAAGTTACACAAAGGCCTGGCCTACATTGTTAAATGAATTGAGTCAAAGGAGATTTTACTCTCCATCAGCGGGATCGAACATTGACTCGCGTCGAAGAGTTAACAATAACCCGGATGCTCTAACCACTTGGCGCATCCACTCCCCCCCAAAAAAAAGCGTTTCAGCGTAGTTTTTTAAAGCCCCGGGTTTTCTCATCCATAACTGTGAGTACTTCAAAGGCCTGGCCCCATTTTATTTGATTATTATTATTTATTCATTATTATTTATTATTATTATTATTATTATTCAATTATCTATATTTATTATTATTATTATTATATTATTATTATATTATCTATTATTATTATTACTTATTATTATGTATTATATATATTATTATTATTATTATTACTATTTTATTATTTATTATTATTATTATATTCATTTTATTTGTGAAAATTGTTTATATATTATTATTATTTATTATTATTTATTATGTATGTATTTATATTATTATTTATTAATTATTGATTATATATTATTATTATTATTTATTATTATTATTATTATTATTATTATTTATTATTGATTATTATTATTATTATTATTATTATTATTATTTATTATTGATTATTATCATATTCATTAGTTATTATTATTATTATATTTTATTATTTAATTATTATTTTTATTTATTATTATTATTTTTAATTATTATCGATCTAGTTTATTAGGATTAAGATTATTTCATATTATATAACTGGTTTTTAATTCATGATTCTCCATTATTATTATTATTTGGCTCAATGGACAAACGTCCCATGTAGCCCTTTTTCTCGTCTTGTATTATATTATTATTATTATTATTTTTATTATTATTATATTATGTATCGTTATTATTATTATTTAATTATTATTATCTATTATTATTAATTATTATTATATTATTCAATTATTATTAAATTATTATTATGATTATTATTCTTCTTATAATTATTAGAGAATTATTATTCATTTTTGTTATTTTTTATAAATTATTTTTATATTAATTTTATTATCTTAGTATTATAGAGATTTATTATTTTTATTATTATTATATTATTATTTTTTATTATTATTATTATTTATTATTATTATTTTATTATTATTATTATTTATAATTATTATTTATTATTTAATTATTATATTATTAATTTTATTATTATTATTATTATATTATTATTATATTATTATTATTTATTATATATTTATTATTATTATTATTTTATATTATTATTATTAATTATTATTACTTATTATATATTATTATTCATTATATTATTATTATTTTATCGATATTATCGATTTTAATATATTATTATATTATTATTATTATTATTATTATTAATTATTATATATTATCTATTATTATATTATTATTATTATATTATTAATATTCATATATTATATATAATATAATATATATTTATATATATATAATAATAATACTATATATAAATATATATATATATATATAGTAGTATATATATATATATCATAATATAATATATACTATATATACTTATTAATTTATACTGAATAGATATAGTATATATATATATATATTATATATTATATAATATATAGATATTATTATATATGATTATATATTCATATTTATATATATATATATATATATAATATATATTATATATAATATATAATTATATATATATATATTATAGTATTATATATATATATATTATATTATAAATATTTTATATAAATTTATATAATATATTATATAATATATATTAATATATTATATATTATATATATAATAATATATATATATATATAATATATATATATATCTATATATATATATATATAGATAATAATATATATATATATAATATATATATATTATATCATATGATATAACTATATATATATATTAATATATATATTAATATTATACTAATATATATATATATATATATATATGTATATATATATATATATATATATATATATATAATATATATATATATATATATA
>JABUQX010088788.1:0-5000 GCA_015478945.1 Trachelipus rathkii
TATATATATATATATATATATATATATATATATATATATATATATATATATATATATATATATATATATATATACTACTCTTCAAAATTAACGTACCACAAGGGGTACTTGGCGAAGGAAGGGTGAAAAAGGTTGAAGAACGCGAAGACAGTTGATTTGACATTGACGCACTATCCTCTCCAATTTTATCGGAGTCGCTTCGTACGTGAATGATCCCTCGCTCGATTATACCCCCGACATAACCTACCCCCACCTCTCCCAGGTCTAGTTACATGGGTTATGTTTTCCTAAATTTATAGCGGTGACGGCCCCAATACTGCAGCGAATTCTCTGCGGGGTGGTTACTTAGTTACACTGATACTGTCGTCTGTGTTGGTGTGGGGTTTCATGTAGATCAGTGGTTCTCAAACTTTTTCGATTCGCGGCACCCTTGACTAATTTAAGTTTGCCGAAGTCACCCCATGTTAGATTCTAAAAAGAAAGTCTTCCAATTTATAAAATAGGGTCTATCATTAATCATAAAATTGCATTAATTTTGCATGACAGCACGAAAAAAACATTCCCAGGATTTGCCTCTGAATATATATATATATATATATATATTATATATATATATTATATATATATATATATATATATATATATATATATATATATATATATATATATATATATATATATATATATATATATATATATAAATATATATACCATATAGAATATATATATATATATATATATATATATATATATATATATATATATATATATATATATATATATATATATATATATATATATATATATATATATCTTTCTTCTTTCTTTCTTTCTTCACCTTCCTCTTTGCCCCAAGATTGGGGGTAAGGTGCTGTACAAGCATCGGAAAAGAAAAGCAGTAGGAGAACATGACAAACGTCGAAAAGAAAGCCCAGCCTTACCGCCCCCTCTGTACCATTAATTAGTGAGAGCTCGTCACAGACAGAAAATCCACCCTAGAGCATCATGGGACCGCGACGGACCCTCACTATGGTAAATCGTCAATGTAAGGGTTCATCCCCTGGCCCAGGTGGGCCACAACCATGCCCCCATACAAACCCCCGCCATTCTCTCCTATCATGCACCTTTATTCTCGCCTCTGCCAAACTCACATTTCTCTCCTTCAGACATTCGTTCACCGACTCGATCCACTTCCTCTTCGGTCTCCCAGCCGGTCGGTTCCCAACACATTCTCCACTATACATCCGCTTAACCAACCGACTTTCATTCATCCTTTCCACATGACCAAACCATCTCAACATACTTTCATTTATTCTCTCATTTACCCCTTTCTTCACACCACACCACTCTCTAATACGTTCATTCCTCACTTTATTAATTCTTTTCACACCTAGCATGCCCCTAAGATTGTCCATCTAAACACATTGAACTTTAGATCTATACTTCTTATTCCAGACCATAGTCTCACTACTATACATTAACACAGGTAACAACATACCCTCATGTAAGACCCTAGCACACTCAAGACTTAGTCCCTTTACATTCACCAAAGATTTAATTGCACCAGCCACCTTCCTGCCATTCACAACTTTCCTACTACACTCTGCATCATCCGTTCCCTTCTCATCCAACACATACCCTAGATATTTAAACTCAGACACTTGCTCCAGCTGCTCATCATCTAACATAACTTCACACTGAGGACTGTCCTCACTCACAACCATAACCTTACTCTTATCTACGTTTACTTTCAAACCCCTCCTTTTACATACCCTGCCAAATCTCTCTACCAATCCTCTCAAACTCTCTTCAGACTCGCCACACAGAACCAAATCATCCGCATACAGTAGGTAGGGCACCCTCCACTCCTCTCCATTCTCCATCATTCTAACACCATTTCCTGCCATCCCCACCTCGAATTCTTTCATAACCCCATCCATATACACATTGAATAACCAAGGAGACATAACACAACCCTGCCTCACTCCGCTATTAATCCTAAACCAATCACCATTGACACCATTTATTCTTACACACGCTTCACTATCGTCATACATACTTTTGATTCCATTCAGAAGCCTACCACCAACACCATATATCACTAATACCTGCCATAAAGCTTCCCTATTAACTCTATCATACGCCTGTTGTAAATCCATAAAACCTAAATATAATTTATTCTTCTTCTCCCTCATTTTCTCAATCATTTGTTTCAATGTAAAGATTTGATCCACATATCCTCTACCACTCCTAAACGCACCTTGTTCTTCACCAATCAGTCCTCACTCGACGCACTCTTTCGACCAAAATACCAGCATATACCTTCCCTACAACACTCAATAAACTTATTCCCCTATAATTTCTACAGTTCCCCTTTTCTCCCTTACCCTTATACAAAGGTACTATTACCGCTCTCCTCCAATCCCTTGGAACTATACCTTCCATAAACGCTTTATTACACAACTTCCAAATCCAATCAATCACCATCTCGCCTCCGCTCTTGATCATTTCACTAGTAATTTCATCTATACCTGCAGATTTACCATTCTTCAACTTTCTCACCCTACCCATTACCTCCTCCTTACTAATAACCTCATCCCCAAAATACCTATTCCTTCTTGCACCATCAAAACCACACACATTCACTAACACCTCATCATTACTGTTAATATTGTGCAGATTTTCGAAGTGTTCTTTCCACACTCCCCTCACATCCATTTCATCAGTTACAAAAGCACCATCCCTATTCATTATTCTAAGCAGATTCCCCTTATTCTCATTCTTAACCTTTCGCGCTTCCTTCCAGAAGAGCTTCCTATTTCCTTGTATGTCCTCATTCATCCTCCTTCCAAACTGTTCATTTACCTCTTGTTTTCTCCTACGTATACACCTTTTAGTATTTCTTTTTTCCTCCTTATATAATTCCAAGCATCTTTCTTTTGAAACTTCATCATTTGCTTTTAGTACATTCAACCACGCTTCTTTTTTTACCTTTAACCGCTTTCATCACCTCTTCATTCCACCATTCGCTGTTAACATTCTTACTTCCTACTTTAGCACATCCACACACTTCCTTTGCACTACTAACAATTGCTTCCTTCATTTGCCCCCAGATTTGTTCAGTATCAACTTGTTCACATTCAACTGATTTACTAGCGAGCGCTCTTACATACTTATCCTTATTCTCTTGCTCACTTAACTTCTCACTCTTAATTTTACCTACTTCCTTTCGTATCACCTTCCTTTCCATCCAAGCCCCCACTAACTTAATTTTACATAGAACAACATAATGATCCGATAATCCCATTCCTAAACCCCTAACTGATTTAACATCCAACACATACTTCAACATCTCCTTCTTCACCAACACAAAATCAATCATACTTTTCACTTCGATACCATCTCTACCTACACCAACTCTAGTATACTTATGGATACTCTTGTGTTTAAAGAAAGTATTACTTACACACATACCTCTCTCTTCACAGAAATCAATCACCTTCCTACCATTCTCATTTTCTCCCGCCACCCCAAAACCACCTGTTATACCATCCCTTTTTGATCACCTATCCAACCATTCAGGTCCCCCAACACTATCAAGAAGCTCCTACTCACCCCATCCAAAACATCATTCAAATTATCCCAAAAAATCGTACTCTTCAACGTTTCCCTCAGATGGACCATACGTCACAACCACACACACCTTGACCTTTTCAAACTTAAATTTAACCATTAGAATTCTAGGACTCACACACACAAAGTCTACCATAGCTCTGTACCACAAGTCACTCATCAAAATTGCAACTCCTTCTCTCCCCTCTCATTCATTTCCACACCAGCACACACACATTTCACACCACACCACTTAATTTCACCGTTTCCTTTCATCTTTGTTTCAGTCACAGCGAGCAAATCAAATTTGCCCTTTCTAAATACATCCATCACTTCTCTCTCCTTTTCTCCTCAACATTTATTCCTCTGACATTCCATGTACCCATACGATTCATACAATTTCGCCGAAAGTTAGAAGGTCGTTTACGGCGATCACGACCATCTCCGAGGCATGCATCAGCATTCCTAGCAAGAGATAGGTGGTAGTGGGCAGCCAACCCAACTACCACCGCCCCTTAGTCGACTTCTACGACACGCAGGACATACGATGTGGGCAATTCTTTCTCCCCCACACACAGGGATATGAGTAGTAGGGATGTCTGTAAGGTGTTATCTAGAAGAGGGGTGTGTACTTTAATCATGTGTATATGATATGTGGATAAATGGTGGTTAGTAATATGTTGCCTGGAGGATGAGTGTGTGAAGAATATGAACGCAAAAGAGAAAGGCGCACCATTAAAAATGGGAGGTAATTTCATCGTTCGAGTATGCGTGTACTCTCCTCATATATATATATATATATATATATATATATATATATATATATATATATATATATATATATATATATATATATATATATATATATATATATATAATATATAATATATATATATATATATATATATATATATATATATATATATATATATATATATATATATATATATATATATATATATATATATATATATATATATATAAGTGAATAAATTAAATTTACCTTTAATTATCATTAGTGGGAATTGGATGAACCTGCTCGAAAATCTGGGAATCAGATTGGATACAGCCACCTTCATTTCGTTTTATATTGATTTTTTTGATCGACATTTAGTTTTAATTACAGCGACAGCCGAAAATCCAGCTTCGCATAAATAAGATGTCGCAAATGGAATTAAAATTTTGAGCTACCGCTCAGAAGTGGATATTCATTTTTACCGACATCCAAAATTCTGTTAATTCCATGACACTAAATTTTATTTTCAACGAATTGTCCCAAGAATTCAATTAGATTCTCTTTTTCCGCAATGGTAAAGTTTGATGTAGCAGCAACATTAAATGGATCCTGAATCCATGAAAATTTATCCATATGATCGTTTTTAAAATAT
>JABUQX010088788.1:15000-33569 GCA_015478945.1 Trachelipus rathkii
ACCTTACATTTAAGTCCCTGGTCTAAATATTTTATACATGTATGAGGAACAGCCACTTGACCTAAGAAATCGTTACGAACCACAAACATGTCTCCTCATTTCCATTAATAAATACTTTTCATTTTCATTGATTAACTATTATTATTATTATTATTATTATTATTATTATTTATTATTATTATTATTATTATTATTATTATTATTATTATTATTATTATTATTATTATTATTATTATTATTATTATTATTATTATTGAGACTTAAGGAATCAAAAATTTTGATCGCTAAAATAATTTCGGGAGGTTGAACCCCTTGACCCTCCTGTCTACAGTCTATATATATATATATATATATATATATATATATATATATATATATATATATATATATATATATACATTTAATATATATATATATATATATATATATATATATATATATATATATATATATATATAAATATGTTATATATATATATATATATATATATATATATATATATATAGAGAGAGAGAGAGAGAGAGAGAGAGAGAGAAATTTTTAAAATAGTTTTTTTATTAATCGTCATCGTCATCGTCATCGTCATCGTCATCGGCAAAATATGCTCTAATCGTCATCGTCATCGTCATCTGCAAAAATTTCATAATCGTCCCATCACTAATATATATATATATATATATATATATATATATATATATATATATATATATATATATATATATATATATATATATATATATATATATATATATATATATATATATAGTATATAGGTATATATATATATTGATTACTGGCACCACGACACAAATTCACTACTTAAAGTTAATATACTTTAATACGAACATAAACTTGTATCACTAGAAAGAAAGGAAATAAGACAGATAAAATAAAATAATATAAATAAAAAGGTAAGGGATAACAAGGGACACAGGGGGTTGTTGTCAACTTTGTCGACACCATACTCAGGAGATCTTCTGTTACATCTTCTTCTTTCACACCTCACATCACACATCATAAAGAAGAAAGAATCAATAGGACAAAGGACATCTAATCTAGGAAAGGAAACATAAAAAACTTATCAATCTTGATACCTTTCTCTGCCCACACCTTTCACTTGTACAAACCAACCACTTACCACTTTACACTGCATTAAAATATAAACACTTAAAAAACACCACTGGGCACAATCCTTCTGCATCGACAAATATCCCACACTAAACACTACTCACAAAACACTACTCTCTACCCACTCCTACTATTAATACATTACTACTACTACATGCACATGCACTGTTAATACATTACTACTACTACATGCACAAACAAAACTCTACCTGTTACCACTAACACTACTCTAAACTACTATGTACTACATTCTACTTTCTACATACCAACACTAAAACATACTCAGCTACTTCCACTCTGATCAGGCCAGTCTGAATCCTATAACCCATACTCATCAAATAAACTCCTACCATCTTCTAACACTTCCTTCACTCTCATCACTGGACAAGTACTCATCAATTCTCTCCTCCAAGCACAATACCTTCACCTTTCTCTACGTCTAATCCTACTTTTACTTAGCAGCTCGTTCACCTTTCTTATTTTCTGTGCCACTTTTACGTTTCTTTATTTGCTCTCAACTCCACCTTTTCTACACTCGCTTCAGCACCCTGGTTCACTATCTTATTCAACATAACCTTCACTCCAACATCTACCACACTCACTTCACTTTCTACTTTTACCTCTTCTTTACTCCCAAACTCTCAACATTTACTTCTTCCTTCACAGTCTTCTTTACATCATCTACCTTTTCACTCATCACTACTACCTTTTCACCACTTTCTCCCACACTCTTGTTCTCCTTTTTTCCTTCATCATTCACTTCGAACAACGTATGACACATCCTTTGTTCATTATCCGAGGTACTATTATCACTACTATACAAAACAGTATTTCTACCCAAAAACGCTTCCATACTATTTAAAAACTCATCAGTACTACTCTCACTCTCATAGACACTCTTACCTCTTCCCATACCACCTAGACTATCCACTACTTGTCTACCAACATTACCACTTTTACTACTTACTATATTACTCCCCACATCTACCTTATTCACACCACTAATACCTTCTTTCTTCTTGACACACAACTCACTATAAGATCTCCATACAAATCAACAGGTCTCTCCACAAATGCTTTGTCCGATTCTACACAACGTCACATCTCTTTCTCCTCGAACATTTCTTCACTATTTCTCCTTAATCTTTCACATAAAAAATCACCAGATTCAATCACCACATTATTTACTACACCTGTTGCACTGCACTACCTTCTACGGTTCTACTAGCTTCTCTACTCTGACCTGTTACGAAACACCACCTAACACTACTTATTACCGTCTTCCTACTACTATCACCATAAACACCTCTACCTCTTACATCTTGACGGACATTTATACGCAAATATGAAATTTTGACCCTAGCAAATATTCACACTCACTCACTACATCCATTCTTGTTTTCCATTCAAACAACTGACCATGAATCACTCTTTCACTTTCTGGGTCCGCAGACACACATTGAGCTTGAATACAACTCTCACTAATGCATTTCTATTATCTCTGTTTTCAAACCTTTTCTTACCAAAACCTCTCGCATATGATTTATCAGAGCATCAGCGAAACGTACGGACACCCATATCCTTTGCCCACAAACGCTAACACATTTGCCTTTGATTCTCACCCATATTTGCTCCCTCAAGTAAATGTACACCATTTTCATGTCCTCACCCAATCCAACTTTACCAACGATCTTACACCTCCTCTCATCACTTCATAACCGGATTAGCATAGCTCTCCTCATAGATCTCACCATTTCCAGCAGATGTTGAACACTCAAAATCTTCTACTTCAGAATTTTCTATCCGTTTTGTTTTTCCATTTCGCAAACCGTTCATCCAACCTTCGTAATATGTCATCCACTCCTTCTTTTTTTCCTAACACTCTCAACCCACCATCCACACACACTCATGAAGCCTGTTGCACACACCCAAACCAGAATCTCACCTGCTGGTTGCTCAAATTCGTCACCACAGAGTTTCGAACCGACAACTTAACCTTACTCTTCCACCACCTATAATCATCTCTCGTTTAAATCACCTTTAAACTCCGTTGACATGATCTAATCACCCTTTTAAACCCATTCCTTTCAATCACTTTCGTTCACTACTATCACCTAAACCCATGACCACTATCCCTCACTACCATTATTCACCTTCCTTTCCCAATATCTTTACGTAACGGTAAAACCACCAATCAACAACCAATGCAACAAGAAACTCACTACTGCCTCGTTACACCACGTCACGCACAACACAACCAGAGCAGAAGCGTAACTACGCTCTGCTACCACTGTGAAAAATACTACAGTGGTAACTAAGCTACAACCAACACAGTTCAACTCACCGATGTTCTCTTGTTGATCGGAGTGGGAAAAATGAAATGGGAAATGAAACGTTGCTTTTCTATTAGGTATTCTCGGATACCTATTAGTATTTACAATTTACTTGTATCATTTGTCGTGCCCACATTGGTCTATTAACACTACACCCCTTATACAGGCAACCACTCGATATACAATTACTTGGACAGTCTACTTACTACAAGGTGCACCTTCACGAAACTGTACAAGACGGGGCACATACGAGTAGGTTGCTACTTTAGGGGACAAGTCTGATTACTGGCACCACGACACAAATTCACTACTTAAAAGTTAATATACTTTAATACGAACATAAACTTGTATCACTAGAAAGAAAGGAAATAAGACAGATAAAATAAAATAATATAAATAAAAGGTAAGGGATAACAAGGGGACACAGGGGGTTGTTGTCAACTTTGTCGACACCATACTCAGGAGATCTTATGTTTTTTTTTTACTTTAAATTTGCTTTAGGGGATTTTTATGGAAGGAAGAATTACTGCAGATATTTTCCTTTTACCTTATAAGGTATTTATAGATACTCTTATGTATATATATATATATATTATATATATATATATATATATATATATATATATATATATATATATATATATATATATATATTATATATATAATATATATATATATACTATATAGTATATATATATAATATATATATATATATATATATATATACATATATTGCATTCTGTATCCCTTGAACTAAAACTGGCAAACCTTGGTCTATCTGAAATTACATTTGTCTTAAAATAAAGATACTCGTGGCTCTTGTAGGCTATTTCATCCTGGAGTCACACAAAATCACTCTTCACGACCCTAATAACTTTTCTTAATAGAAAATGTGGCAATCTTTTTGGTTCCTCTACCTTACAACACTCTGTCTGACATTTTTGCAATTTTAAAAGGTCAATTCTAGCCTTGCTTCTTTCTCTCCTTCCTGTTATATCTCTGACGCTAATACTTTCGTTTTAAATTCTGTTAAAGCCTGAAATGTTTCCTCAAACCTTTCCCCTCTAATTCCTCTCTAGACGATTCTGGAGTTATTCCTCCTCTCCGCCTCCTAACTCATTAAGATGTTATTTCTGCTCTCTGAGCTTTAACATTAAGATGGCGGCGAATGGTCCTCAAAACTTGTACTACTGAACTTTCACCCTACATTGGCAGACTGTTTTGTCTCTGCCTATCAACTTCATCAACCATTTCCTTCTGCTGGAAGCTTGCACCCATTCAGTTTGGGCTGAAGAAGGGGGACCCCAGTCCATCATTCAACTATCATCCTATCGCTTTAATCTCTATTATATATATAAAGTTTCTGAATCTGACATTAACTTTTAACAGGAAAATTTAAAAAAATCTTGAATCTTGTAATGTTATCACTGTTAGTATGAATTGTGTGAAGAACGCTAGACTATGGTCTTTTTTTCCCTTCTTCTCTTACTCCTCTGCTCTTCCACATTTGTTGAATCTTTTGCTGTGGCGTTAGACATATCGAATAGAAGAGTCGAGACACAAAGCTGTAATTTCTAAACCTCTCTTTCGGTATCTATCATTCTCCCCTGTAACCTTCTCTTTGAGTTCCTTCCTAGTGCTTCTATGACTCCAGTTTTAGAGAGAGCTAGTATTTATCCTTCTGCTCTATCCTTAACTTTTTTTTTCTATTTTGCATTAATAATCTGTCTGTTAATTTGTTTGCTATTCACTCCTAGGCCAATAACTTCAATCTTCATTACTTCTTCCAATTTGAAAGACGACCCAAGTCAACAGCAAATAGGCGATGCTATATGGGTGGCCTTGGAGCAATTTACCTTGGATCTTTCTAGTGCCTCTAGTTGGGTTAAAAAGAAATATGGTCGTTTTCAGTAGCTCAATAACTCAAGTTTCTTCATCTATATATTTGGCATAATCTTCCACATAACTATAATATCTTCTTTGAAAACACGCAAATCAAACTATCCTGTTCTTAATATTCTTGGGATTTTCTTTCTTCTTTTTTTAATAAGCTTCTAAGAATTTGAGTGTTCTGAGGAGCCTTCGAAACATCTTTCCCACCACCACAGTTATTCTTCCTTGTATGGAGTATGCGTTACATTTATTGGGTGTCATACTACTGTTCTCCTTGATACGGGCTTAGTTTAGGGCTTTTTCAACTTGTCAGCTCTCCCTCCAACTTTCACTAGCTCTCCCTCCAATCATTCTAGCCGTCTAACTGTTTCATCACTCTTCTTATACTATTGATATTACAATGGACACTCCTATTCTGAATTTAACAGTCATTTACCTCTTTTTTTTGAGGAGAGATCGTGTCATTCTGTCTTTTTACACAGACTCATCCTTTTTTCTGTCCAAATCTCTCACCTCAGGCTTAACAGCTATGCTCAATCTTACATGTACCCCATTAGTCAAGTCTAGAACACACTTCCCTTTTATCTATTTTTTCCAACTTCCTTTGATTTGCATAGTTTTAAGCGCTGCACATCGGAGCGTGACTTGCCTTTAGTTTGGGTCTGTTTTTCAATTATTCCAAAACTCTCAGTGGAATTTGGTTAGCCTCTGACCTTTGGCAACTGGATTTTTATATTTTCCACAATTATCGATTTATTGATATGGTTTATTTTGCTTCCAAGACATATATAAACATATTCATCATATATATAAGATTTGGAATTTGTTAGTAAATATATTCTATAAATATACACTGTAATATAAATCTTATATATATTGAGATACCTGTGAGAAATTTAAGGGTAAGGTTTTTTTAGTGTTTAGTTATTTATACATGGTTGGTAATTATTTTTTATTTTAGTAATAATTAATATAATATATATTAAATATATTCTCAATATATATTATTATTATATTTCTTATTATTAATGAAATTATAAATTATATAATATAATATATATATTTTATATATATAATTATATATATATATATATCCAAGTATACGTATTGCATAAATATAGATATGATTTTACTATAGATATGGTACCTAATATATTCACTACCTAACCTGAGTAAAAATATTATTATATATATTGATGTATAAATATATTATAATAAATATATATATTATATAATATATATAATATATATATATATATATATACATATACTAACTATATATATATTAAATAGTGATAATGCTACTAAAATGATCTCTATATATCTAAGATGTTATATGACAATATGTATAGCCTATACTATATTATATATATAATATACTATACATACTATATATAATAGCCTATATATTAATAGTATAGTAATAATATATATGAATGTATAGTATAATATGGTTTGACTCTGCCCCCCAAAATTGTAAACCTTACTACTATAAACTATACATTGTATTATATAAATCAGCAGGTTTTGTGCGGAAAGATTATGAAATTTGAACATGTAATGTCTGTTCACTTAGTTAATTTGTAATAGTATTTAAAACGTTAGTTGGAGAAAATCAATAAAAATATGTTTAAATATTAGGTTTCCTAACCCTTCAAAATAAAACTTTGTTAACTGTCAAATACACCGATCTGCTAAAGAATATTTATTTGTTTAAAAAAATCTTATATATAGATAAAGAGGTTACTCAAAGAAAGAAAATGAAAATAAATTATAAGTAGTTTTGATTATAATTTTTATTATACCCTTTGTGTGATATTTTATTACATTTGAGTTTTGTTTGTAAAATGCTGAGTTTACTCAATGTTTTTTGGCTTTATTCGACTCCTCTATATATATGAAAAGACCATAGGGAGACCAGAAGGAGTACCATTATTATGATATTATTATTATTATTATTCATTATTAATTATGTATTATGTATTCATAATGAGCATCATGATATTGATAATTATTACTATATAATTACTATATTATTATTAAATTTTCATTCACTTTCCATATTACCTACCTGAACAAGAAAATTATTATTTATTATTATATAGATGTGAGTTATTTAATATATTGTATGAGTTATTATAATTTTTACAGATTTATGTATGAATGATTTTGATTACATTTACCATGATAACTGTTGATTTTAATAACTCGGAAGATATTATTGATAAAATTAGTATATTACATTAGTTTATTTTGAATTATCGTGTATTATCTAAGTAAATCAGAATTTATGCGATGGGAGAAGCTTAAAGTGATAAAAGTTGGATTGTGCGAGAAAGCAAGGTGTTAAGATCTAAGTTGAAACAATATGACCTCTTAATAACTAAGTCTCCAGTTATACATAAGGAGTAACAGTTAGTTTTATGTACACGCTTAACACTAAATGTGCTGATGATAACGGAATCTCTCATTAACTTAATAACACATTATCATTATGAAATATCAAGAGATAATAATAACTGGTCTACAGTTGGGTTTGTGGTAAATGATTTAGTTGTTTATCTAATGAGTCTACCTCAGAATCAACTCATACTAATATTTATCATATTTAATAGTATATAATATTGCTATTAAAAAAAGAAGAAGATAATATATATATTATATACTTACATATAAGTATAAATAATATATATAAGTATTAGGATATAGTTTATTGATTTGAGCGTGTTTATTTTACAAAAGTAAAATACCATTCATTGAGCATGCTCCATCAATAACAAAATTACCCTCATTCACTCAAAAAATATATATTAAGTTCATAAGTAAAAATCTATTATATAAACTTTATAATTATTAGAGTAATATAAACTTTAAAGTATTTGAAACCATTTAAATATTTATATCATTTTTAATTAATAACTCAAACAAAAATAGCAACAGAATAGATTCCAATGAAATATATGAGTTAATAATATATATTTAGTATTATACAATTAAAATTCAAAAATAGGCCACTCACATATATAATATATAAGTCAATATACTAGTGACTACTAAATATTATTATATTGCTAAAGTTGACTCCACTTCTCCGGTTCACGCCAGTGATCGTGATGTGTAGATAAACGTGTGAGAGAGAATGTGTGACATCCAAGAAAGCAGATAATAAGGTAGTAAAGAAGAGTATTAGACGCAAGTCGAAAATGAAGAGCGCAGCTACAGTACTCATACTTAATGAGTATATATAATAGTTATGAATATAATTATACTACTATAAATAATATATATACAAATTATAATATTAATATAACATAATAATATACAGTAAAATATTATATATATATTATTAATATATATATATTATCATACGTATTAAAAATAATTAATAGTAAAAATAATATATATCATAATAGATATATAGGTGATCACCCACTAGCATATACCGCACGAAGGCATAATACTCAGCTCCTCCGCTTAACAATACCTTTTATACTAAATAACTTAGTATAGATAAGTCATATATTATAATATGTATAATAACATACCTTAATAATAATAGAAGTATGATAATAACTATTACAAGAGAGAAGGTTAACAGTGGTGAAGTAAATTAGTAATATATATATATACCGATAAGGAGGTATATATAGTTAAATATAAATATATACAGCTTTGTGTATTATACGTAACTCTAATATAATATTTATCAGATATATGATCTTGTAATAACTATAGACCTACATAGCTAAAAATAGATATATTATACTATAACAGTAATAATGTATGAGTAATAGCAGAGGAGTATAAATAATAAGACAAGTAGTATACACGGGTAATAAAATAATAATATTAATATGGTATATAACCTAAATTAAGTTATACTATTAAATATACGTGTATCTATTACTATATCTCAAATACTATAAATATAGTACAAATAATCTATAACTTAAACTATAACTAATGATGATATCATATAACATTCATTATATCAGAATTACTAATAATAATATTTAATTATGTTATATATTATATGTCTATTAAAATTATATTATTAATGCCTCTAAAAATGATATTACAGTATTCCCACTAAAAAGTATCTATATATTATACTATAATTTTATTACTAATAGAATTTTCTAGATGATAAATATAAACTATTATTATATATAAATAGTATTATTAATAATATAATATATATAAAGAAGTATAATATAGTATATATACTAAGGTTAAAATATAATTATAAGCTTTATATAAAGTTAAGTAAGTAATATGGAGTATTGTGAATTGGATAGTTGAGGAGAACGCTAGGTTGGTCGCCCACTAATCATCTTCAGAACCTATAGGCTAGAAGATATGGGTGTCGAGAAGAATTCATTAATTGTCTTACTATCCTACATCGGTCCTATTGAAGGTAGAAATGATAGTAAGCTTTGATTGACTATCTGCATGTGATAAGGTCAGAGATCCAAACACATAGTCTCTGAACTCTATTATTATTGTATTAATTGGAGTTATTGATTATTTAATTAGTTCAGTATATGTTATCTAATAATTTTTAATTGATTCTAAACTTGAGATCTATTTATTATTCATTATTATGTATCTTCGTGTCAGTTTTAATTATGTTAACATATCGGAGTGAAATATTTTCTCCTATCTGGAAGTGTCATAGATGCAATGTATACTATGATGTATATATATATATTGATTATATTATAATATGAGACTGCTAATAAAGAGAATATAATACACGACAAAATTAATAATAACATATAAAGTTTATATGAGTATATTATATATATATATAGGCGGAGTAGAGGTATTATATATATATATAAGTTATATATAATATAAATACTAATATCAGAAAGGAAAACGGGGATATTACCATTATAAGAAATCAACACATAAGAATTCAAATATTATATCAACCAATTTATTTCAATCTGACGGTCTAGGTTGTGGAGAATACTAATTATTATTATATATATCTATACATAGTATATAGCTATATTATTATATCCCATTAGAAATCTTAATATATTAAATATAATATTAACGGATATTAAATAGTATATTAGTATATATATTATATAATAGTCGTCATATATATATATAGTTATATATATATATAAAATAAGGATAAGTAGATAATGCCAATAAAACTAAAGCTAGAAAAAAAATTGAACCACTTTGTTCTTAACATAGTTAGACATAGCTGAACAAGAGGGCTTATAATAGTTGTCAGTACTATGTATTGTACTTAAGTCAATGGAACAACCTAGTCACATTGATATAACTATATTACAGTTATTTAGAAATCATTTAGCTCAGTAAATAAAGCTTAGTAATCAAACATACCTATCTATTCCCATACCTACCTGGATATTGTATAAATTGTTGTGGTGATGTTAAAAAGTTTGAGGTGTTGATATAATAGAGTTTAAGTAAGGGAAACATAAGAATTATGGCATTTTCTATTAAAAATAATATTTAAGGGTCGATGAAAATAGTATATTTTGTAGATTGATAGACTTCATACATAGGATTAGTAATAAATAATAGCTAACTATTAACATATTATAACCGTAAATAGTATATCTTTAATTTTAAGACCAAAAATGTTAATAGGTTCAGCCTAGATGACAAGGTAATTATTTGAGCCAAGTCTTATTATAGTTATCTAATATAGTAGTATGATATATACAGTAAAGTACAATAGTATTATCTATATATATTATATATATATTAATATATTAATATATATATATTATAATCTATATATATTATATTAATATATATTAATAGTATATATATATTAATAATAATATATTAATTATATATTATAATATAATATATAATATATTAATATAATATATTATTAGATATATAATATATATATAATATTAATATATATATTAATATTATTAATTATAATTATATTAGTATTTAAACTTAATTATCTGTTTTACTTTAATGATGTACTAATACTCATTATAGTATGATATATAAAAAATGTACAAATCCCTGAAGATGAAAGGGTCATAGATTTATTTAACGGACAATAATGTCTTAAAAACTATAATCAAATGTTTTCCAATTGTTTCATATATACTAAAATTATAAAAATAAATATTTATAGTTTTTTAATTTAATTTTTATTATCTTAGAATTATTATAGAATTATTATTATTTATTACATATTATATATAAATAATTAATTAATAAATATACATATGTGATATGTAGATTATATTTATTAAACTTGAGCTATTCGTCTATTCATATCACTATGAGAGTATTTATATAAGATAGTCACTACTATTTGATCTATATAGTATTCTATTTACTATTACATTTATATGATTATATATAAGGTATTATATAGACTTATATGTGATTGGACTTTAGGATAAGATAAGTAAGTAATATTGATGAATATAACAGAATAGCATATCCTCCTGAATTAATATTAGGTTAGTGAATCAAAGATTGATCACAACTAACTCACTTAGTGTATATACTACCTACTTGTTATTAACCTACATTAACTACTTTTTATTATTATATATAGTTATTATTTATATATTATATAATTTATTATAATTTATTAATTAATATCTATGTCTATAATTCCTTATTATCATATTCATTATATGGGAATATATTAACTATAAATGATTTATATGTTCGTTATATTATTAATAATAGTATAAGATTAATATATAGCCTAGTTAGGAATTGGTAATAACACTGAAAACTCACAACATTCTGTCAATACTTTCACTTATTATTGTTTTCGGCCTATCTGTATAGAGACAGGAACATACCCATTGCGACCACCCATCTTTTGGTAATCACTTTCAGGGTTTAAAAGTTGTCACTGTTAGAGTAGATTCTAGTTCGCAAACAAGATATATAAATTATAGAACGTGAGATATGGTTGACCATATGTTACATAGGACGTGATAGTGATATAAAAATAATAATTTTACAAATAATGATAATTAATAATGGTAATATAAATTCAAATAAATAATTGAAATAATCTTTTGTTGAAAATATATGGTAATTTACATTAATAAGTGATGATCGATGCTAGAGAATAACCTTATATAGAAATAACTAGCAACGTATTCATTACTTCCATTTCATATTATTCTCCTATCCACCTATAACTCCGATCAAACTCAGAGATAATATAATTACGGCTCGAGTATTATTAGGAACACTGTGTTGGTTGTAGCTTTAAGTTAATTTATACTATATATAACTTAGTATATTATTTATATATTATATATATTATATCACTAACTCACATAGTGTGTTAAGAACAATGAGGCAGTAAAGATTATACCGTATTCTAGCCTCTGGTTTGTAGTTATTAGCGTGATACGAGTGTATGTAATAGAGGCATGATAGATGCCCAGTTTTTGAGCTTTATTGGTATGCTATGTCTCAACATTTGGCTCAGTTGCACTAAATTTGGTGGTCTGCTCTTTTCTCGATTTAGTAATGGCGTTCGGAGTTAATTCCACAGCACGTTCATCTCAGCATGACAAACATATGATATCATATGATACTGAGCGAAATACTATATAGGAAGGGGTAATGGTGACGCCAGGTAGTGGTATGGTACCTCCCCTGCGTTCTCTGAGAGTCGAAACTATTAGCTTACGAAGAAACATAGACAAGCTAACTGAAAGTACCGCTTTATCCATAGTAAGGTGTGAAGAGAAAGAAGGAGAGATTGGCGCTCAAACAGAGTCCGTATAAGTGTCTCCTGCGTGCTCGTAGAGAGGCGACTTATACAAGGGAGGGTGTGGATTTAGTTAAGGATGCAGTATGGCTTGCCTATAGCTATCTCAGCTTAACTTTGTTTTGCACAGGATGGCTCTAATAAGGACTTATAGCGTCGTAGAAGGTCGTGTATCGTGAGTATAGGGCTCTGCCTCTAAAACTATCCTGTCCGTGCGGTAAGAATTAGTGAATCGGATATCTGTATAATTTAAATGTGATCAAAGGAATAAACATGTATGACGGAGATCGAAGGAGCGAGAGGTGATTGGATGTGATTTAGTAAAGGGCAAATTTGTTTGCTGCGTGACTGAAACAAAGATGGAGGAAACGTTGAAAATGAGTGTGTGATTGGTGTTATGTGAAATGTGTTTGCTGTGGAAAGGAATGAGAAGGGGGGAGAGAAGCGAATTGCCAAAATTCTGATGAGTGAGTGTGTGAGGTAAGATGAGCTAGATGTTAGACTTTGTTGTGGTGTCTGTGATGTTGTGCAATAGGCTTATGAGTGTGTAGAATGTCGTAGAAAGTGGTGTGAAATTTAATTGAAAGAGGTCAAACTTTGTGAGATCGATTTTTTATGTTAAATACACAGATATAAAGGTGGATGAAAAGTTGAAAATTAAGACGTAAACAGAGTTGTGACTGGAGAGGCAGTAGTATGCCCGAAATCATGAATGATGAATAATACAAAGTTGGAGTAATGGTGGAGTGAGAGGGTATATTGATGAATAAGGAGATTCAGTCATTTTGACTATAATTTTGACCAAAACGATTACAAAATGAGTAGGAGTGTTGAAATCTTTATTAGTAGCAGTGTGTAAACAACCTGACCAACAACCTGGTATCGAGCGGAGACGTGAGAGCTCTCTGAGTTACGCAAGAGGAGAGGGATGGTGATGTGTTAGACTATCGCTTTATAGAGAGTTCACCCTCTAGTGCAAAATTACAGGCTGATAGTGAAATCTAGGGAGAGACGGCACAGGCTTTAAAGTGAAGAATGTGAAATTCCATGTAGGACTAACTGAGGAGCAAGAAGATGGGATTAGAGGAAATGTCCAACGAGAAGACTAGACGGGAGATGAAGGAAACAAGGATGGCACTTACGCAAAGTACTTGAATAGAACAAAGGCGCGATGAGAGGTGAGGCTTCAATTGTCACCGCTACCAGATATCTCGTTGTGCAATCGTGATGCTCGATGACAAGACACTATATGTGCGTAGGCGTGTAAAGTGCGTTGTGAGATAAAGAGTGGTGTACGGAAACAGTGGAAGTACGGTATCCACCTCGAGCACGTGATGTCCAGCCTGCACGAGTGTGAGCCTATTAGCGAATAGAGATACAGATAGTGAAAGTCCGAGGCCTGCTAAAACGTATAGCGATGTGGTTCATTATGTGAGATTTTGGTATGAAGGTGCTAGGTCAGAGACTAGGAAATGGGTCGAATCAGTTTATAATGATTTGCCTCTTGTATTTATTTTGCACCGTCATAATGATTCTTCATTAAGCGTAATAATACGTCTCCGTCCATAAGGGTTGAGTCAAAGTGTTTACTAGAGTGCAGAGAGGTTACGGGAAAGTCCAAGAGCTCACCGTTCGCTCGCGATGGGATATTTAGAAGAGGTTTAGAAGGAGGGAGAGTAAAATCACAGTGAGCAGTGTGGACGCTTGAAGTGAGGTTGAGAAGGTCTCATTATGTAAATAGTATGCTTGGAGAGCAACTGTTGAGTTAATTTATGGAGAGGAGTAAAGGAGAGGAAAAGTAGTGTACGAAAATCTGGTGTAGCAAAAAAGAGATGCTAAGAACTGATGATAGAACTTCTCGCGACAGTATCTTTTGGGGAAGATCATTGAACGTACAGAAAGGCAAATATCCGACAAGCATTACACAGAAGAAAGAAGTTGATTGAAGAAACCAAGAAAGAGCGATGTTGGTTTGTTATGAATTCATTAGTAAGTAGTAAGTAAGTATGATGAATGTTGTATAGATATGTTTTTAAGATATGTCAACCAAAGGTAAAGTAGGAACTAGATAACAAGGAATCGCTGTATCGAGAAGGAGAGAGCATGGCAAAAAGTGGATGTACTATAAGTGGAGAAGTATGTTATATCTGTGATGGAAGTTTATAAATAGATTTGTAAACAGTTGTTTTGGTAATAAATACTGTTTGATGTAGTGTGTATATATTAGTAACTTTTCGGATTAATGAACAAAAAGATGGAATGAATTTATGAGATTGTTCGCAACAAGAGTGATGATGAATGGAAAAAGGTATAATCAAATCAGCTGGTTGAAACAGACGTGGTGAGAAATAGGTATCATAAACGATGAGTGGAGAGTAAAGATGAATCATAAAAGTAAGACTAAGTAGGGACGAGATAAGGTCAAAAATGTCCTATGAAGAATTATTAATGAAGTGGGAGGATAATAGGAGAAGAGGTTTAAAAGTAGAAAAGTGTGATAGTGAAGTGAGAATTGTAAGAAGGGTTACTGGAGTCAGTTAATGCGTGAGATAGTATTCACGGTAGTGAACCAGGAGGTGCAGTGAGAGGAAAGGTTGAGAGAGAAATAAGGTGGAGTGAGAAGGCGAGAATAAGCTAAGAGGTGAAGAAGATCGATATTGATAAAAGTCGAAAAGGAAAGAAAGAAGATAAAAGAGAGTAGAGGTTAAACATGGAAAGAAGTGCATGAAGCCGTGAAAGAGAGAAAGCTACGATCTGAGAACGTAGTTGAAAGAGGCTAGAGAGGAAAGAAAGTTGAAGCGTTGGCAGCTCGCACGAGCAATTGCGAGAATGGACTAATTAGCATTCCAGTCGCGATGAGAAGTGAATGAGTGGGAAGATTAGGAGAATGTTAGTAGTTGTATTAGAGAGAAATGACGAGTATCGGTATTATATAGGAGATTCAGACTGTCTGATCTCCAGAAGTGAAGTAGTGAGTTTAGTTTTAGTGTTGGGATGTTAGAATATAGGAATGTAGTAACATAGTGTTTAAGAGTAGTGTTAGTGGACAGAAGTAAGAGTTTTGTTTAGTATGACGAATGTAGATGTAG
This sequence comes from Trachelipus rathkii, assembly GCA_015478945.1. Lineage (NCBI taxonomy): Eukaryota > Metazoa > Arthropoda > Malacostraca > Isopoda > Trachelipodidae > Trachelipus > Trachelipus rathkii. The sequence goes on from JABUQX010088788.1 coordinate 31,209, forward strand.
ATTAAATGATAACTCTAAAGTAGCAAGGTATGGCATGGTAGGTAAGTAGGTCTATGGTTATGATTAGACAGTAGGAGTGGTGGAGCGTAAGCACGTAGTGTTTTGATGAAGTGAGGCTCGCTTTAATGTTGATGGTATTCTCTGGGTCTGGTCCAGCGTAAGGATTGTGATCAGTCGTGAGTGATTGTTTTGTATAGTTATGTTTTAATTTATTTGGCAGTCGTAAACGTGGTAAGTGGTTGGTTTGCTGACAAGTCGAGGGCTGGGAGGAAACGGTAATAAGTTCGAACTAACCAGTTGTTTTTGATGTTTCTTTCCTAGATTAGATGCCTTTGTCCCTCATGTGTTCTTTCTTCTTTAGTGTATGTGTATGTGAGTGGACTAGAAGAAGATGTTAACAGAAGCACTCTGAGTATGGTGTCGACAAAGTTGACAACAACCCCCTGTGTCCCCTTGTTATCCCTTACCTTTTACCTTTTATTATGATTGATGTTTATTTTATCTGGTGCCTTATTTGCCTTTTTCTTTCTGTTTTTGATACAAGTTTATGTTCGTATTAAAGAGTAGCGTAAATATAACCATATATCTGGTAAGTAGTGAATTATTGGGATGATCGGTGGATGCCAGGATAATCTATATTATGTATATAATATTCACGCGATATCATCAGTTAGCAATTATTTGAGTGCTAATATACGTAGAAGTACCTATAGATTATACATTATAGGCTATATATATATATATATAATATATATATATATATAATATATAGTATATATATACTCGGATATAAGTATTGAAAGTATTACTCACTATAATATAAATGTTGAGTGATTGGGACGATATTATAGAATATTACCCGATTGAAACGGAATCGACGTATGTTTAATCGATTAGAGCCAGAATTAAGTTGGGCCGATGACTGAGGTTTACGATGACTGATGACGATTGACGATTATTTGAAAAAAAAAGTATTTTAAAAAATTTCTCTCTCTCTCTCTTTCGTCTCAACTCTCAGATCAGTCATACTTCTATATTTATATATGATAATGTAGTAAATTATAATTATCAAGATATAAAGATATATAGATAAGTATATATATATACTTGCATACAGATATATTATATATATATATATAGTATATAAAGAAAGATATGGAATCAATATATATAAATGCATGATATATATATATATATATATATATATACTATATGATTATAAGCTATATTATTATTTATTATTATTTATATTATTATATAGTTATTTATTTACTTTTTTTTAGTGTGCTGTAGACTAGTTGAGGTGTCAAGGTGGTTTAAACCTCTTTTGATATTTTGTATTTTTTTAGCGCATCAAAAAGAGTTTTGATTCCTTTATAGTCTCAATAATAATAAATATATAATAATAATAATAATCAATATAATAATAATAATAAGTAATAATTAATAATAATAATAATAATAATATAATAATAAATAATAATAATATAGGATAATAATAATGTTGAATCAATGAAAATGAAAAGTATTTTTTTATTCATGAATATGAGGTAGACATGGGTTTTTGGGTTCGTGGAAACGATTCTTTAAGGGTGCAAGTGCCTGTTCTCTCTATTCTGTATAATATTTTAGACCAGGGACTATAAATTGTAAGATTTCCAATGTTTTGCTGATGATAGACAAATCGTGCTGGACTAACCTCAATAAGGAATAATGAGGGATGTATAAAGATTTATAAAGATCTTGATCATCTTGCCTCGTTTTGGATGGGATCGAGCAGGTTCATTCCTTCTTCAAGTAAACTGAATTTTTCTTTTCTCATTCATTTTTCTAAAACTAACGATCTTTTCTTTTCGCTCAACCTACATCATGGTTCGACGTGCTTATTCTCTGGCTAGAAACATTCAGGCTAGAGACATGCCTATTCGGGTCGTGGAAAATTCTCGTTCTCCCTATACGTACTCACTCGTCGTAATTTTCATTCAAGAGGCTAGAAATCGTTGGAGCGGGGATAGCTATTTTCTTTCAGATCGTCGCCACAGACATCCACTCGTTGTGTTTTTCTGTAATCAGCCCTTGGCCTGCTTTTCTTTGCTCAGCACCCCCATTTTGTTGTTGCCTGTCTCAATCGCACAACCTCTATTCAACAATGGGGTGACACATGAGTGCCCGCGGGGACTTAACTCACCCCTCCCTTTCGGTTCTTCTTATTTCCTCCTTCGTCTTCCCTATTGTCCACCATCTTATAGGAAGATTTGAAACTGACACCAAGTCCATGTAAAAGACCTAGACTATTAGAAAAAATAAGCCTTGTAAGTAAATAATGATTTATAGTTAATATTAAGTATAAAATTTTGACGA
>JABUQX010088789.1:0-12500 GCA_015478945.1 Trachelipus rathkii
TACTGTGGCATGCTGTCTCAATTTCTTTTACAATTTCTGAGTTTAATTCTTGACTCTGGCCAGGAGGTCGATAAAATGCCCCTATTCTATATGAGATTTATTAAACATAAGCGATATCTGACTCCATACGATACATCAATATCATGATTAAGATCTTTTAAAGTCAGTCATTAAGTACAGATTGAATATTGCCTTTTTAATATAAAGCGCCACATCCCCCGACCCTTCTTTCCTCTACGCTGTATAAATAAAGTGGAATATCCGTCTATTTTCATATTCCTGGAACGGAGGTCTCCCATATACATTCCTATCATTAACCTGCCTCAGTTGAATGCAAATAATGATCAAGATTCTCATTTATGGTATACCTAAACTAGCTCATCTTTTTTATTTCTCAGGCTATGAGCATTTGTGTAAAGGCATTTGATATTCGAAATGCTGCTAATTTTATTGCTATCATCCTTATTTGAGCCTGTAATCACTCAGTTTTTATTTATATCACCACATTGCCGTTACCATTGCTGAATTATTCTGTAATCCAGATTTTAAGCCCATCCCCTTTCTTGTGTGTTGTTTTCTGCAACTTTACCGTAGTTTTTTTTGCTAACAAGTCTCCAAACTGGTGCTGAAAAGCCCAACACCTTTACGACTCAAGTGAACTCATCTACTGCTGCAGAAAAGGAATCTTGTCCAGAAATTCTCTTCCCACTAATCCAAAACCACTGATATTTTCTAAAACATAAATTCCTAATCCTTTCATTTACACCTAAAGCCCTACTCCCCCATTTCTGAACCTGCACCTAACCTAGGTAAAATCCCACAAATCATGCACATGCACCTTCTTCCGCTAGCTTTCATCTCTTGTAAATTTCCAATCGTGGCGTATTAATGCTTGCTATTGGTTGTAATCTCTTCTGACCTTGTTCTATGTCCTATATATTTTGTACCCAACATGCACAATCACATCTGAATCAACATTTGTAGAATCATGCTCTTCTGATCTTATTCCTAATCCATGGGAATATTCTACTCTCAGCTCTCCTGTGCACCTGGGATTAGGACACAGCTCTTGCAAAGTTCGTTTTCTTTAGTTTATTCTTAGTTTTTGTAAATAGTCTCATTCTAGGTGTATCGTTATTGCTCAATAGGAGTCTCAATTTAGTCTAATTTATTCAGTCTTTTGCCCGATTCAGTGAACAGTCTGGCGATAGATTATTTCGACCATTTGGCGACTCTCCGGTGGAATATCCGGCGTCCCCATCTTCTGGAAGCAGTCGAGACTGCTGTTACTGCAGGTCACGAGCTGCGTGTAACTGACTTCATTCGCAGATCTTCTTTCGATGTTTGAAATTATTAATTTCTAGTTTTTGACAACTCGTTATTATGTAATCTGCAGACCTATTATACCTATTTATCCTTTTCCCTCTCATCTTCCTGCCTAGGTGAATCAATATTCCTGTCTACCCCTATATCCCGCTCCCTCCTTCCTCGACATGCGCTACTGGGAACGTTTTTTCCTAACACTTCCTCCTTTCTCACTCAAATATCTTCTTCTTTTCAATCACATTCACATTTTCACTCAGATTTGCAGATCTCCTTCCTTTAACAACACATTCTCTGCATTCAAAGTCACAAGCAGGGGCATCTATTCACATATTCACCTCTCACAGTCCCACAGTATCACACAGAGCATACTACTTAAATTTATTATTAAGCTTACTACCCTGTACCTAATTATTTTACAACTCAGTTTAAATATCAATAAAGCCTAAAAAGAAATAAACTTAAAAAAGTTTAAACAAGTTTAAAAATTTTTAAACAAGTTTAAAATGTTAGCCTAGCCAGGGATATCTCAAAACAAGTTTGAATATAGAATAGCCTAGGCCCTAGGCTAAGGGCTATCATAAAAATTTATAAGTAGGCCTACTTAGGCTATGGCAAACTTATTTAAACTTAAATTATCAACCTAGATTAATTTAACAATCCTGTTAAAGAGGCTGCCGTAGTTAAATACAGAAAAACTATTTATAATTCAAATAAACCTGCAACACACAGTAGGCTATACAGGAAATCTCTTAACTCACTCTAGCCTAGGGTTAACCTATCAACCACTAACTGAGTCCAATACTCAACTAAATTAAATTAATAACAGAAATAATCACAATAATAAGTACACAAATTTCTAAAATCCACAGTTAAATAGGCAACACTAATTTGTTAGCTAAATTCACTTGCAATTACACAGATTATAGTAGTAAAATGGGGAGCAAAAATAAAAACACCTTCACTCAATGGCCACTAAACTGTCAATTTGAAAATCTGGAATACCCCTAAAAAAGGCCTGACTGCCAACTTCAAACAGTGATATATATATATAATATATATATGTACACACTATATATATAATATTATATATATATATATATATAGTTGATATATATTATATTATATATATATATATATATATAGTATATAATATATATATATATATACCGCGTATATATATAGATATATTATAATAATATATATGATATATATATATATAATATGTACTAATATATATACCTAAATTCAAATTATATATATATATATATATATATATATATATATATATATATGTACACACTGCATATATAAAATCCGTATTAATAGTCAATATTTAGGCCTAGAAGGGTTATTGGTACTACTGTAATAAATTTAAAACATCTTTTTATTTAAATAAAAAGAGGTAATTTTAAAAAAAAAACAAAAAAAAAAACATTTTGGTTTTTAAAAAAAAAACGTTGTTTTTTTAAAAAAAAAAAAAAAAAAAAACTTTTTTTCACAACCTAAGTATATATATATTAATATATTATAACTATATATAATTATATATATATATATAACACCAACAACTATTTATTAGTAGTTATAAATTATATATATATATATATATATTATATATATAGGGTATATATTAAGAGTATTATATATATTATATATATATATGAGTAGGTATTAATTGTTATTATTATTTATATATATATATTAAGTGAGATATATTAATAAGTATATATATATTATTATATTACTATATAATATTAGTGGATTTAGTTCTGTGTTACAAGTGTTAATATCTTTTCAGGAAATGTCATAAATTTAATACCTATAATATATATATAGCTTATTTAAAAATTTACTTTTAACTGTCATGATGCAACCAGATGTAGAAGCAATGGATGAAGATCCTAAGGAGTACAGATGGGAGAGTGGATACGAAAAAACATGGTAAGATCGTCAGATTATCACCCAATACAATACTATATTTTTGTAAATTTTTCTCTAACTATATTTTGTAATTATTCTAAACTGGAATCATTTTTAGATATAGCTATACATTTTATTTATTTTAATGTGCAAAATTTATTTAGCATACTTTCAGCTTGTTTTAATTAATTTTAAATCATTTAAAATTATTTTCTGAAAATCGATTCTAGGTTTATAGATTACTCTGTGATTGCTGTATAATAAATATAATTAAGAACCAGTATTATAATGGAATCTAAATCACTTTATATTACTTCTATTTGTATACTACACTTTTGTGGTTTTGTTAAGTTTTGTATCTCTACACTTATGTACTGCATTGCATGTTTATTAAATGTCTCAAAACCATTCTAACTTTTTTCTTCTTTTGTTTTGGGAGAATTCCTTAATTCAGTTCTTTGTTTCATTTAATATTTTGTTTGAAAGTAATAAACTCTCACGTAAATTTCACTTCTTTGCTTAGATTACTAAAGACTAAGCTCTTTCTTGATCCCATTATTTCCTATAACATTTTTGTATTTTATTTTTTTATTTTTCATTTAATCTTTTTTTATATATATATATATATATATATATATATATATATATATATATATATATATATATATATATATATATATATATATAATATATATATAGTATATATATATAATATATATAACCGGTATAGTATATATATATATATTATTATATATATATAATATATATATTATATATATATATTATAATATTATTATATTAATATTATATATATTATATATATATATATTATATATATATATATATATAATATATATATATATATATATAATTATAATACTGTAATATATATATACGCGGTATAATTCTATATATATATATATATATACTATATATATATATTTATATAATAATATATATATATTATATGAGCTGTAAATAATATATATATAATTCTCGTGCTGTCTGTGTATGGATGTGTGCGTCCAAGTTAAGAGGGATAATGGTTTGTCATGTAGATGATTTGTGTTATGGTGGGAATAAAACATTTGAAGACAGGTGCGGTGAGTAGTAGGTTATTTTGTATATCTATAGGTTATATATATATGTTATATAGTGGGTTAGTTTCGTATAGTTTGAGTAGGTATTACGTATATATATATATAGTATATATATATTAATATATACCGGATATAATAATATATATATATATATTATATAGTATAGTATATTAGTATATATATATATATATACCGTTATAATATAATATATATATTATATATATATATATATATATATATATATATATATATATATATACTTATATATATTAACTATATAATATATATATATATATAATATATATATATATATATATATACTGTGTATATATATACTGGTAATATAATATATATATATATATATATCATATATATATATATATATATATATATATATACTATATATATATATATATATATATATATATATATATATATATATATGATATATATATATATAATATATAATATATATACCGTATATATTATATTATATAATATATATATATTATATATTATATATATATATTATAGTATATATTAGTATATATATATATATACTATATGTATATATATATATATATATATATATATATATCTATATATATTATATTATTATATATATATATATATCAGGCTTTGGTTCAAAGTAGCTTGTACTTGCGTATCTAAAACTTCAGTGTACTTGTACTTTCACCATTTGTACTTAAAAATTTGCAAAGTACTTGCAAGTTCTTTTGGCATTTTTAACATGCCAAAAGTACTTGCAAGTACTTTTGGCATTTTTAATATGCCAATATTTTTTTTTTCATATCATTTTCCTATGTATTGATATTATTTCTTATATATGTATTCTAAATAAATTTTCATTTACAAATATAAAATATGTCATTATATATACAGAGATGGTGTTTGATTGGATTTGGAAGTTGTGTAACAAATCGTTTATGGAGGGTATAGTTCCGAGGGATTGGAGGAGAGCAATAATAGTACCCTTATATAAGGGTAGGGTAAGGGGGATAAAGTAACTGTAGGTATTATAGGGGAATTAGTTTATTGAGTGTTGTAGGAATATATATGCTGGTATTTTGGTTGAAAGAGTGCGTCAAGTGACTGAAGGACTTATTGGTGAAGAAAAAGGTGCGTTTAGAAGTGGTAAAAGATGTGTAGATCAAATCTTTACATTGAAAAAAATGATTGAGAAAATGAGGGAGGAGAAGAATAAATTGTTATTTAAGGTTTTATGGAATTTTGTAACAGGCGTATGATAGGATTAATAGGGAAGCTCTATGGCAGGTGTTAGTTATATATGGTGTTGGTGGTAAGCTTCTGAAAGGAATCAAATGTATGTATGACGATAGTGAAGCATGTGTAAGAATTAGTGATGGGATGATTAATCGTCATCGGCAAAATTGGCATATTTTTTTCCAATCGTCATCGTCAATTTTTGTCGATTAATTGAACAAATATTAAGAATTTTGGATATTAAAACTCAATAATATATATATATATATATATATATATATATATTATATATATATATATATATATATATATATATATATTATAATGAATATATATATATATATATATATATATATTAGGGATGGGCCGGTATCCAGCAACTATCCGGTATCCGGCCTATCCTGCCAAGTTTTTGACTATCCGGTATCCGGTCGATATTACTTCCCTAGTAGGTTCTTCCTTGTTTGGGGAAATATTCCAAATAATTTGAAAAAATTAATTATATATATATATATATATTTATATATATATATTATATATATATATATATATATATATATAATATATATATATATATATAGTATATATATATATATATATATATATAATATCGTATATAGTATATATATTATATTATATATATATATATATATATATATATTATATATATATATATATCATATATAGTATATTATTATAGTATATATATATATATATATATATATATATATTATATATATATATATTTTATATTATATATATATATATATATATTAGTATATATATATTATATATAGAATATATATATATATATATATATATATATATATATAATATATTATATATATATATATATATTAATTATATTATATATATATAATATTTTATATATTATATATATATATATTTATATATATTATATATATATATATATATATATATATATATATTATATACTATATATATATATATATATATATATTATTATATAATATATAGTATATATATATTTACTTGTTTTAGAATTTTCGATGTTTGGGTACCAATGTTATTTTATTTTATTCATCATTTATGTTGAATGTACAATACAATTTATCTGAAATTTGGTGGTGACACGTTTCATAAATTATGGTAAAATATGGTAATATTAAAATATTATAATAATATATTATAAAAAATATTAAATATATGGTAAAAAAATCATGATATTTATAATGGAATTAAGCTACCAAGACACATGTTAATGCAATTTTTACCACCACAATTTTATTCTCACGTTTAAGTATTGTAATTACTAAATAGTAATTACGACGCTTATTTTATGTGTTTAAAGCATTGTATTATTTTACCAGTTAAATATATAGCGCACATTCTCACGAAAGTTTAATATAAAAAAAAAACACGAAATTATTCTCAATGCTACCCGCCTTCAGTGATAAATATAAAAAATCAGGCAAATGTCAGGGCATAAAAACTTGAATAAAATGCAATGTTGGAAATAAATATACGTCTGCTATTAAGAAAAAGTGGTGCTACGAATAAATGGTCAATATTGATTATAACTTTATAGGACAATCGATAACTAAATATTATCGATATTGAGAATCGGTCGATTAATAGTAACACTCAGAGCTGGGCGCTGCTATAATTTTTTGAGGTCCGTCATCGGCTATTCGGCTTTGCCACCTAACTAGTGCGTCGTCGGCTATCCGACTGCATTTTTGAAAACCTCAGTGCGGCATTAACTATGCGGCTATTCGGCTATCCTACTGCGATACCGTTAAATTACAAAGTAAACTTTTGCGCGATAACGAAAGCATGCCTTTACATTTTAAACCTTTTATAAGATAGTAAAACAGATTTATTTAATTTTTTTATTAAATGTTAACTACATAAATAGTTAAATACTTTCATAGCTATAGGTCCTCTTCCTCCTCCATGTCCTCCTGGCTAATCACTTCCTGCAGGAGGTCCATATTTCCTTTGAGGAAAAGAAGGTCCTCAAACCTTTCCTCCTTCAAGGACGATCTCTTGGCCCTGAGGATGTCCCCACCCGCGCTGAAGCACCTCTCCACAGCTGCTGAACTAGGAATGGGGGTATTATATTTTATAAATAGATCTATCCATATCTCCCTATGCTGGTTGGGGAAACAGGAACAGCTCGGATCTTCTTGAGAGGGCACCCACTCCTCCATGGACTTTCGTATGACGATTTCCACATCCTGTTGCTGGCTTGCTCTGCGTACCAATACTCTAGAAAACAATTTACTGAATAGGAGTGCGTCTGAATTGTGGGGTTCTTTTTCTGTTGGCTGGCCAAGCTGACGCTGCTGCTGTTTCTCAGTGGGTTTGATGGAGTCCCCTATCTTCCGGGTAATCCTGTCCCCGATCTCCTCCACCATGTCAGGTGCAATGCTTTCTAGGGCCTTAAGGGTGAAGGAGGGGTGAAGGGCAGTGGCCATAAGGAGATCCCTATTCTGAAAGAGGTGGCCAAACCTCTTTTCATAGCCACTGAGGAGGGCCTGTACTAGTGGCCTTGCATACACAAGATGAATATTTTCACTCTTCTCCTCAAGGCTGGTCTTCATCAACCAAAGTTGGGGTAGGAGGGTGCCCATGTATGCCCTTTTCTCCCCCTGAAGCATATCAAGACACTGCGCCACAGGCTGCATGACCAATGTGTACTCGTTCATGACCTGAAAGAGTGAAAATTAATATATTGCTTAGTTACGTAAGCATAATTGATTATTAATAAAAATACGGGAGCACGAGAGCGAGGTATCTGTATGGAATAGGGCGAATAGATCAAGAGTGAGGGTTGTACAGATGGACAATCTGAGGGCGTTCTTGGCAGTTAGGAGATTGGATAAGATGAGGAACGAGTTTATCATGGAAGCGTGTCTTGCGGGTAAGGGAAAAGACTGCCAAATTTGATGAGGATTTTGTAAGATGGTTTGGACATGTGGAGAAGGTGGAGAACACCATATTGGTTAAGAAAGTGTATAAGAGCACATGTGAGAGTGTTTTGCCTGTCGGACGACCGGAAAAAAAGGTGGATATATTCAGTTAGAGATTGTTTACGAAGTAGCGATATGAGTGTTGGGCAAGCAAGAGCGATGGTACAGGTACAGAACAGGGATTAATGGAGGGGGTTTGGGTTTGTGAGGAGATTTATAATTTAATAAATTTATTAAATTATAAATAAAAATATTAAAAGAGCAATTGCTACTTTAAAAATACTTTATATTTACCTCGACGTCTACCTCTGTGAGAGGGGAACCTCCCTTGGGCTGCTTGATGAGGATGGTGTTTATGGCATCCATTTGGTTTTCGACCCTTAAAACCTCCAGAAGGACCATCACACTATCATATAGGGAGTTCCATCTGCAGAAATAAATATAACTTTATATAAAATATCAAAAACTTATAAAATGAACTTGTCTATAATTAATCGGCAACAATTTCTTACGCTAAATTTCTTTTTTTAATAGTAACTACTACTACCTTGTCACCACAGGAGTCTTCAGTTTTCTTTTGGCGACAATCTTGATCTGGTTGGCCACCACTGGGGCCCTGTTCTGAAGGTTCCACAGGGCCTGGATCTTAGCTATGGTCCTCCTCCACTGTGAGCCCCCCTTGCTCCAGCCCTGTATATCACTCACATCTGTTGTCGCCAACAGATTGAGTGTGTGAGCACTGAAACAATAAGATATTTAATTCAAGAAATTCAAAGATTATTAGTTAAATCTTAAATGACAAATCTTTATTTGTTAATACTTATTACTTAATAATATTATTAATATAAATTAGTAGCTTTTAGCACTAGTTTTCGCGAATTCTAAGTACCTGCAGCGGTGTTGAGGCGGCAGACTTGGGTTGTCACCCTCAGCCCTCAGGAGCTCCTGGAGATCCACAATCTCCAAGTCAGGATAATCAGGGTCCATAGGAAGGTTCTCCTGGTCCTGGTTGGACTCACCAAAGGCGTTGAAGGCTGCCACGTAGTTGGTGCCATTGTCCGTAGTGGTGGCCTTCACCTTACCGTGGATGCTAAACTCATGATGAATCTCTGTGATTAGTTTCCCCAGTAACTGGTGAGTTTGCCTTTCCTAAAGACAATAATTTTATTGTTTTAGTCTGTAAATTAAATAATATTTACACCTCATATGTTCTTATGGTTATGAGACTAAGGTATAAAATGACAAAATTTAACTTTTTAAATTTTCTTACCTTAACTCTCCCTGACCGCCAAAGTTGCATGGCACCTTTTGAGGTTGACCCTGTCAATCCAGTGGACTGTCATTCCCAAGAAGGACCTATTGTGGGCGGTCCAACTGTCGGCTGTAGTGGCCACCCACTTCTGGTGGAAGAGGTTGTTTATCAGTCGAGTCTTCCCCTTTTGCATCAGCTTTTCAATATCCCTGCTCAAAGTCCTCCTTGAGGTGGGATGAAACTCGGGATTAATGAGGTAAAACATCTCCTTCGTGTAAGGATCATCAGCTAAATCCAGTGGCATCATTGAATGAATGAACCACCTAATGATGAAAAAGTATTTAAGTTAATAAATCAATATATTTTAATTTTTTAATAAAAATATTTTAAAAACTTGAAGAACGCTAAGTCGCTCATATACCTATTTAAAAAAAATTGAGTTCAATTAAAATAACTAATATTATGTTTCTGAATTTTTTCACCTGGTGTAACCTTGTCTTGCTCTCTGCTGGCTGAACTTTGACCTGAAGCTCTCATCCAGAGACATCTGACGCTTGCGAGACTCACTCTCCCTTGAACTGGAGCGACCGCGCTTGCTAAGCCCTTCAATGGCTGCAGAGAGGTGAGGGAGAAGGTCATTGTGCATCTGGTATATAAAAATAATACAAACTTTAATTACAAATTTTTTTAATTTTCTTTGTATAACATTTGTATAAAGTATCAAGACTTTATACAAGAGTGTTTAAATCTTGATAACTAATTAACTAGCAACACCAGTTAGTTGTTGTGATCTTATCTAAATTATTTAATTAATAATTATTTAAACTTACATGCTTGTAATGCTGCTTGAGGTGGGACCTTGTCTGGGTGCTGTAGGAAAGCCCCTTCTTCCCTTTGCAGGCAGGATGTTTACACTTGGCAACACCAGTGTGAATCTTCCTAAGAGACACCCATCAACTTTCTCATCAGTCCTCAAAAATTTTTCAAAGATGAAGAAGAAACTGAAAAAATAGAAGTTTTAATTTTTTTGAAATTTGTGCTCTTGTAATTTCATATTTAAATGTTCAATCATGAAAAAAAATTTCAAAAAAAGTTAATTTACTAGATTTTATTTAAAGATTTAATTTGGTTACTTTATAGTCTTTACTCTTTACTATGCTCTTTAGTCCTTTAGTCTTTACTATAGCATGGAGGCGAGTTTCTTACCTCTCAAGAGTGAGCAAATAGCTTTTCAACTCTTTGACGGCATCCTCGTTGCCCTCTTGGCCTTGGTTTCCAGGATCCCTCGTCTCCTCACAATCAAGGGTTACAGTGACAGGATCAGTAAGAGATCTTTGGCTGTCCATGTCACAGCTCTCATTTAAAATGGGAGAGCTGCTCCTTAAGCTACTACTGGCAGCGGCTGAACTGTCTCCAGAAACACCTCTGGTCCTAGTCACAAACTTATCCATGTATTTAATTATTTTAATAATTTTATGTTTATACTTTATACAAATTATTTAATTAAATTTCAGTATCTGATAAATTAATAAATCTAATTAATATATATATATATATATATATATATATATATTATATATATTATTAATTTGTTATATATATATTTTATTTGTATATATATATTATATTATATATATAGGTTATTTAAAATAACTATATAATATATATATAATTATATATATATATATATATAATATACTTATAAATTAAATTTGTTATATATATATTTTACTAGTAATTAATTACTTAGTAACTAGTAACTACTAATCAGTAAATTAAGTAATTATAATAATTATTACTTAATTACTTAGTAACATAATAATAATAATACCTAATTAATAAAATAATAACATGACAAGAACATCACAAAGGAATTTTGAATAAAACTGCGTGTTTAAAACAGGTTGCACTTTTCTTCTTTTAGCTTTTGACACATCTTATTCGTATTAGTATAGAACTAAGACTGAAAATATTATTACACACTTATCACTACAATGCCACGCCTTTTTCATACCAATATAAAACCCGTTTTCGAAAGTGACTTGTCATCAGGGAGAACGGAGTTAGGGTTCACTTAATTAATTTAAAAAAATTCCATAGCCGAAACGATAGCCGCGGAAAAATGCAGTGCGTCGTTGGCTTGTCCGACTATTTAAAAAAAAATTTCGGCTACGACTACGGCTATAAGAATTGATAGTGCGGCGTAGCCGAATAGCCGAAAATCGTTGCGGCATGCCCAGCTATGGTAACACTCAATATCATTTATAATATTGATAAATTTTACATCAGAAATAAAAGAAACCTGTTTAAAACATGATCCTTTGAAGAAAAAAAAGAAAAAAAAAAAAACGATTTTTCGGTGTTGCTATCAAATGTACAAAGATGGCCAACGTGTAAAAATTTGTGGACTATAAATTTTGCCATTCCACTGAAACTCCACAATTTTTTTTGGTAGTCCTCTAACTGCGGAAGGATATAGGCATTCCGCTAACTGCAATTCCACAACATTTTTCAAATTATCTCAATTGCAATTCCTCAATTTATTTTGGTATTCCGCAATTGCGGAATTGCGGACTTAAATTGCGGAACGTCCACCTCTGAGATATATATATATATATATATATATATATATATATATATATATATATATATATAATAACAAATATAATATATTATATATATATATATATATATATATAT